>PVKC010017313.1:0-20285 GCA_004027635.1 Crocidura indochinensis | reverse complement strand
GGTTACTCCTGGCTCCCTGCTCAGAAATTGCTCCTGGCAGGCACGGGGGACCATATGGGGCACCGGGATTCGAACTGATGACCTTTTGCATGAAAGGCAAACACCTTACCTCCATGCTATCTCCCGGGCCCCTCTCCACAGCACTCTTGGGTTTGGCTGTAGAAGTTTGCCTTATCACACCTGGCGGCACTCAAGGGTTATTCCCGGTTCTGCATTCCTATGTCACTCCTGGCAGACATGGAGGACCATATGGGATGACAAGGTTCAAACCACTGTCCATCCTGAATAGGCTGCATGCAAGGCAAACACCCTGTCACTGTGCTATCTCTCTGGCCCTAGAAGTTTGTCCTTTGAAGGGGCTTGAAGACATACTCTGCCATGCTCAGGGGCTGCTCCTTTTTTAAGAGTAACCCTGTGGTTCTTGGAGAACCACATGTGGTACTGGGGATAGAACTAGGACCAGCAGCACGCAAAGTAAGCACTCCACATTCTCCAGTCCAGCACAAACCAATCTAAAGCAATAAGGGCCAGCAAACTTTCTGGTGTGTCTCAAACTTTCCCTGGCAGTGTACCTGACATTGCTGCCTGATCTGAAGTAGCTATTGCTAATACAGTCTCAGGTCGCATTCAGGTGCAATCCCTTAATAATCATAGTGGGGCCCCTGTATGGGATTTAGGGGTGTTGAATTCTATCTCCTCAATAACCCCACTCAAGACAAGCTTTGTCCCTACTGGCAGAAGAGAAACATGGGGTTTCAGGAGCCTCAGGAAAAATTCAGGAAAAGGAGAGAAACCATCAATACTACAAAATGTCTTGGCTGTGACTGGTTATGGATGACTGAAGTCACATGAAGATGCAGCATGCCCAACCAAGAACTTGGGATGCCTGTGCAGCACCCAGCACATGAAGCTACTGCCACACAAAACCTGTCTACCACCACCACAAAAAAAAAAAAAAAAAACTGTCTACTGCTACAGCAAGTCTGTCTACCACCACAAGAAGTCTACCTACTGCCACAGAAAGTCTGTCTACTGCCACAAGAAGCCTGTTTACTACCACAGGGAGCCTGCCTACTACTACAGAGAGCCTGTCTACTGACACAGGAAGTCTATCTACTGTCACAGGAAGCCTGTCTACTGCATAGGAAGTCTTTCTACCACCACAAGAAGCCTGTCTACTGCCACAAGAAGCCATTCTACTCCTGGATATCTGCTCAGAAATAGCTCCTGGCAGGCACGGGGGACCATATGGGACACTGGGATTTGAACCAACCACCTTAGGTCCTGGATCGGCTGCTTGCAAGGCAAATGCCGCTGTGCTATCTCTCCGGCTCCTTAAATAATTTTTGAATTATTTCAACAATCATGAAGAAATCTAAGACAGTCAACTGTAAGTTACAATATCAGTCAGTGTGATAAGGAGGAGTCCAGACACAAGACCAGATTAGCTCACAAGATCAGAAAAAGCCTGATACAGGAGCTACACAGGCCCAAGGAAGAAGAATGAAAGCAGACAAGGCACCTCTGTGACCTATTACAGGCAATAACATATCCTCAAAGATCTAGAACCAAAACTTTCAATAAAATTAAATGAAATACCTATGTACTCTATTAAAGAAAGCAATAAAATATCTTATTGATTGGAGAAGTGTCTACAGATTTCAAATGAACTTAACCAATATTTCAAGTCTTTTAAATGAATGCATTTGTTGTCCTCCCAAGCATCAGTCAGTAGGTCTGGGGACCCAGTTCCAGAAGTACATGGACAACCTCTTGGATAATGTTTAGGGCTGGAAGTGCCAGGCTGTGGGGGCCCTATGCTGCTGGTAGTGCCAGTCTGGATCTACATCTGGAGGAGAACGTGGTACATGCAGTACCAAAGATCAAATCCAAGGCTTGGTGCAGGTCATACAAGTACTCTGGACTCTAAGCTCTTCTCCCAGACATCCAATATTTTAAATACCTTGTGGGATGATTGGAACCATACCTGGTGGTGCTCAGGGGTTTCTCATGGCTCTGCTCTCAAGAATTACTCATAGTAGGCTTGGGGGACGATATGGAATTCTGGGGATTAAACCATGGTTGGCTGTATGTATGTCAAATGCTCTACCTGGTACTTTTGCTCTGGCCCATTACTAATATTTTTAAAGTGCAAATTTCTTTCCTTGAATTAATGGAACCTCAATCAAAATCCCAATAGTGAGCTGTAATGGACATTGACAGGTCAATTATAGATTAATATAAAATAGAAAATGCTGATAATGTTTGAAAAAGAATGGTGTAAGGGCACTTGCCCAACTAGATAGCAAAATGTATTTAGAATCTTTAGAAAGACTGCTAGAATATTGATGTTGAAATAGTTATAATTCAATGAAATGGCTTCAAGAATCTTAAAATAGATCCATAGATACATAAAAATATGTTTTACTGTAAACAAACGCAAAGGGGAATAGGGAAACTTAATAATTACTACTTCAGAATGAAAGGCATGAAAGAACACTTAAATCTTGAAGTGGGGGGCCCGGGAGATAGCATGGAGGTAAGGTGTTTGCCTTTCATGCAAAAGGTCATCGGTGGTTCGAATCCCGGTGCCCCATATGGTCCCCCGTGCCTGCCAGAAGCAATTTCTGAGCATGGAGCCAGGAGTAACCCCTGAGCACTGCCAGGTGAGACCCCCCCAAAAAAAACTCTTGAAGTGGTACAGGCCTTTGTACACAGAATTTAAAAATTTATAGACTGCAAAATTTATATTAACTCTGGATACCTTAAAAACACAGTGAGTTTCTGCACAAAGAAAAACAAACTTAAGCCAATTTTAAGATATTCACCAAAAGCCCAGAGGCATAGAGATGGAGGGCAGCAACATTTGGGTGCATGCCTGGGGCTCAGAACTTATGCAGAGCAAACAATACAACAGGTTAATATGTTAAAAATCAGTAAGCCAGTGTGAGAAAAGATCAAGACAGTCAGACCATATGCTTCACAAGAGGTCATACACAAGGGGTCAGAGGTCCAATAGTAAAGAATCAGAAGAAAGAAACCAACAGTAGGGTAAATACAAACTTGGGTCAACAGAATCCACCAGGAAGGCTGAATGTAAAGTCTTCTTTGCTTCCTTTCTATGCTCTCCAGGGCTAGGTGTCTGATGGCTTTCTCCTCTCATGTTCGACTTCGAGATGGACCCCGAGTCCCCTGTGGCACTGACTCTCAGCCATGTGTTCAGAAACAGTGGGTGGAGAAGACCATGTTGGGTGTCCTTGCAGTGGACAAGTGGGATTACCTCGTCTGGCCATAGAGGAAGTGCTGTCTGATGTGGGCCTAGAGGAAATAGGTATCAGCTTCACCCACTGCTGTCCAAACTCCTTTCTCTTCACTCTTTTCTCCGTTTTCACATGAAAGGCTCGGTGAAGCTTCCATTCCACCGGTAGTCAGATTCCAGCAGTTTACAGGATCAAACTTGGGTTTTCTCTGAAGTTCTGGGTTCCCAAGGCTCTATCCAAATTCCACTAAATCCTCTAGATTCCCCTCAGAGCTTCGGAGTCAAAATTCTAGGAACTTAGATTACTTCTTTTTCTGGAACCATCTCCTGTTCAAGCCTTGGCTTCTTGCTCTTCCTCAGGTCCATCCAGGGCAATGACAGACAAGTGTTCTAGACCTCATCCTTAAGGGACTCTCCACAGGTTACCCTGGACCATTGCATCACTCATTCTGCCTAGTGGTCACTGTTCTTCCATTTTCCCATTAGACCCTGTTCAGACCTGTGAGCAGTGCTAGGTTTCCTGCTGCCCTCAGCCCAATCCTGCTCCATGTCTAATTCCAAACCTATCCAGCTCCTCATATGCTTATTGTCATTGGGTATTGGTCTCCTGTGGATTATTGCAAGTTTGGGAGGTTTCTGTGGGAATCAAAAAGAAAGTAGCAGAAGGTTGCCAGGAAGCTTTGCCTACCCACAGACAGTTCTGGACTTGAGAAGGAGCAGAGACAGCGTCAGGGGACAGAGCCAGGCCATGACCACAGCTGTCTTTCGAAATTAATCAACTATCCCTCTGGCTTTGCATTCTTTCCTCGAGCTTCAGCAACCCCAGAAAGAGCCACCAACTGGCCAGACCTGAGGGCCTGGAGCTTCAAAGATGAAAAAGAAAAGGGAAAAAAAAAGAGACAAAGGCCTAATAAATTACCCACAGAAAAATGATTCAAGTATATGAATAATTACTTTGCAAAGAGATAAACAGATGTCCAATTAACATATAAAAACTGTTTTACCTCACTAAGAAAAATGTGAATTATAGGCATATGAAACCATTTTCATCAAACACCAAAACAATAAAAAAACTGAAGCATGCCCTGGGTTTATGCATCTGAGGAAGGGGAACACAAAGGGTGACACTTTCTTAGGCCAGTCCCCTGGAGAGACAACCCCCACACTAGCCATGAGATTTACTGTGGTGCATCTCTCTGCCCCAGAAATCTGACTTCTAGAAACAGAACGGGAGAGGGAAGTTCACATCTGTCTACCAAGATAGATGTCCACAGATGTTCACTGGAGCTCTGACTACAATTGTACAATTGGAAACAACGTAAATGCCCCAAAGTAAGAAGCAGGTTAAATCAATTATGAGACAGCCTTACACGGGGAAATCTGGGGGGTCATTATAAAGAAATAGATGGGCTTGAAGATAGAGCATGAAATCTCTCTTGGGTATCCATATAAGGAAAAGAGATACATTGCAAAGCAAGACTTAGAATCACATCTGTATGGAACAAAAGCAGGTTGTAAGGGAGTCATCTGGGCTTCCACATTCTGTTCCAAAGTGAGAACTTTAACAAGAATGTAACTACTTTTTGCTTCTTGCTTAAGTACTGTAGCTTAATGTGGCTGGGATGGGGTGGCTCCATGAAGGAAGACAGTTAAGCTGGATTGGGTTACACCTGATAGCCTGATCTGTTTCTGTAAGGACTGAGTCAACCCCAGGCCCAGCCAGAGACACATCTGAGCCTGAGTACAAATCTGCTCCAACACTTCCCAACTGTGTGGCAGTGGGAAAATGACTAGCGTCTCTGAACTACCTTTCCTCTCCATCTGCTAAATCAGAATTTAATAAGATAAATATACTTCACTGTACCTGGTCCCTCTTGTAGCAGTAATAAATAATGCTTCATTCTTTTTTAATCTATTTTTATATTGAATCATGGTGAATTAAATTTACAAAATTAGTCACAATTAAGTTTCAGGCATATAACATTCCCATAGCAGTCCCTTCACCAATGTCCACTGTCCTCCACCAATATCCCCGGTTTCTCTCCTGCCCCTAGCCTGCCTCAATGATAGGCACAGTCCCCTCCACTATTGCCCTAGTGTTCTCTTCCATAATTCATGCCCTGTCCCCAACTAGTGGCAAAATTCTTACTAAAGACCCATTCTCCTGCTCTTTGCTTCTAGCCTGTGGACTTTTGTTATTCTCATCTGTTCTCCCCCTCTCTTGTTCTGACTTGCTTGTATATAAAATGAGGGAATGGTCATAATCTTTCCACTGAATCCTTCCAGTTCTCCCCTCCTCTCAGTTGAGAGCTCTGGAGTCTTCTAGGAATGCAGGTGGACTGAGCCTTCAATCTGCTGAGGGTACCAGTACCCTACCCATATTAGACATCCTCAGGCATATATACATCCCACTTTATATCTCCAAAACTAAACCTGAAGCTGCTGAATCATCTCAGTTTCACAGCTCCTGGACCACTGCAGGTGGTGTATATGCAGTCATAAGACTATTCACAGTACTGACAGCCAGTAGAATCATGAAAAATTAGATAGGAAAGTTATGCAGAGGCCCACTAAGCTCCAAGAGTGAAAATAACAGAAGGCTCAACTAGCATCTAATAGCTTCGTAAAACTTCAATCACTTCAATAAGACCACTGTGCAATATGTTGCAATAAGCAATATATTACTTCATTGCAATATGAATTAAATTATTTGGTGTCTGTTTAGGGGGGCAGGCTTGGAAAGTGGCTGGGAAACTTGGAGACATTGGTAGAGGGAAGGTCACAATGGTGGTGGAATTGGTGCTGAAACAACCTCATTATGAACAACTTCGGTTTTTTTGTTTTTTTGTTTTTTGGGGGGGGTTTGGGCCACACCCGGTGACGCTCAGGGGTTACTCCTGGCTATTTGCTCAGAAGTCGCTCCTGGCAGGCAAGGGGGACCATATGGGCAACCGGGGGATCGAACCGCGGTCCGTCCTAGGTTAGCGCAGGCAATGCAGGCACCTTACCTGCAGCGCCACCGCCCGGCCCCAATATGAACAACTTTGTAAATTACAGCATTTAAATAAAGTTTCAAACATAAAAATAAATGAGGGAAGGAACAGAGAGTTAGTATAGCAGGTAGATGCTTGTCTTACTTGCAGCCAACCCTGGTTTAATCCATGCACAGCCAAAGTAATTCCTGAGAGCAAAGCCAGGAGTAGCCCCTGTATATCGCTAGTTATGACCCAAAAGCAAAATATAAAATGAGGAAATTAGGCTTATAGATAGTTAAAGGGGTAGCATGTACAGGATCCTGAGTTGACTCCCAGTACTGCCAAAGTGACCCAGGATTACTTCTAGTACTGCCTGGGACTTTCTAAAATAAGCAAATAGCATTGAGTATAAAGTACCCCCTCCCTGGATGTCCTTTCTATTTTGGACCCTAGGGGGTCCAAAACCTACCCCAATGTAGAAATAGCTCACAGGGTACAGCTGTTACTGTGTCCATCTCTATTTTCAGTACACCTGAGACATAATCTCTTTTCTTAGACGAGGGACTCTGCCCCGAGTCACAGGTCACCACAACACCTGGAACTGGTGGAGGACTAAGCATGTGTCTGGGGAAAGGATCCTACACTTAAAGCCTTTTCTTTTTATTTAAAAAGTCCAAAATCTGCTCACAAGCTGGAAGTCTTGATTCTGAGCCCTTTCTCCCAAGAAGAGCTTTACAGCCACAAGACCACATGGCCTGGGGGTGGGGGCTGGACGGGTCCCCATAACATCCCCGGAATATTGCTCATTTCCATTACGCTCTCGGAGAGAAATATAATAGGATTTGGGGCCCAATTATTACTTCCTCCCTCTAACCCTTTCATTGAACATATCATTAGTATTTTCAGACAGGTCCCGTGGGGTTCCCTGCCCCCAGGTGAATCAGAAAGGGAGATGTGGCTGAGGTCCAAGGAATCTGATCCCCTCCACATGCCGCTTCCTGTTCACCTGACATCCACTATCACCACGCACCAGAGCAATTTTCCAGAAGATGCTTGACAAGAGCGCTGTCATTTTGTAAACAAGACCAAACGCTGCAATTGGATCTTAATTACACAATGCTCGGCAAGGGGTTATTTTTATTTCTTTGTTTGTTAATGCAATTATTTCGCTTCCTCCGTGCGGCCGTGACCTTGCAGGAAGAGGGTATTTTCCAGTCAGCAGAATGCTTTATCTTTGAAAGCTACAATCAATAAGGATAATTAATGATGCCGGCCGCAATGATAGCCTCAGCAATCATTATCCCACATTAATCCCTGCAGCCGTGCTGAGGTCAAGGCCATCTAAATCATTCACCTAGGGGTGGGGAAATTCAAATCATTTACCAATTTAAATCCTCGCAAACAAATCCCACTTTAGTTCTCAGAGCCGCTGGAATGCCGGCGGGGTCTGTTTTGTGTATTTTCGCCGGGGCCCATTTGCTCTTTTTTTTTTTTTTTTTGCGTGGCAGAATATATGCTTTCCATTAGCACTGCTGCTCGCCTGTTTGTGTTTTCATAAATTCATGTGAAAACACGGCTCTCAAGGAGGGCGGCTCTGCCTGGAGCGCTGCGGCCCGTTTAGCATTTCACACAGGGCCTCTGGATGGAAAGAGAAGGGGAGACAAAGGGGGGCTGGGAGGGGGTCTTCCTGGACCCAGCGGAGGAGGCAGGGCAGGTCCTGGGGCTAGGTGCAGCTTCCTGATGCTAAGCCATGATATGGACACTTTTTTCTGGACCCTGCAAACAGCTGCCACCCCACACCAAGCTCTTCTCTCTACCACCCCCCTGGGGAAAGCTGGGTGCCCCCCCCTCCCAGCTTCTCACTGTCTGCTGCAAATCTGTCCCCCCTTATCCACAATTCCACGAGGCTCCCAAGTATTTTTCAATGATTTCATTTTAATTAGTGCTTTGCTATAAATCATATCCCTGGGCTGCCCGTGTAGGAGATGAAATCAGACCTATGCCTGGCTTTCTCCCTGTGGCTTCCCAGAACTGGGGCAGCACACCAGGAGGTGTGGGTGGCATTGGTGCCCCTGAATGTTTGTTGGCATCAATTGCAAAATGGACTGCAATTGCTTTCCTTAGTCATGGAGCATATGGGAGGAGCTACAGCAGAGAGAGGAGACATACTGGACAGCATTCAGGGATCAGATACTAGATACTGATACTAGGGTTGTGCACAGCCAGAAGCCTGTGAAGCTGACTCAGAGCTCAGGATAGGGCTGGGAAACTGGGAGGATATATACCATAAGCCAGTATGTGGATGTAATCTAGGGAGAATTCATTTTGGGTGCTTCCCATGGCATCTGGTAAGGGTAGGAAGGCAGCTCAGGTATGTGGAACCATGTCTCAGAGGCCACTGTAAAATAAATCCCTACAGTCTGTGAGATCACCCCACACTGTATCTTCAACTCCAGGCAGACGGGTCTGAAGCAAAGGTAGCCACAAAGGATTAATAAACCAAGCCAATCAGAAGAGAGTTATGGAGTCAGGGGCTTTTTGTCTCATGGTATCTCTTTCTGAGTGAGCCAAGCCAAATTGCTCTTTCTTTATTCTCCCAGAACAAAATCCACCAGGATGGGACAGGGTAGGATGAGGTTTAAGGGAAAGAGAAAGATGGAGGTTCGCTTTTGTTTTGGGTTAATAGCTGGGTGTCATCTTACACCCCCTATGCAGTGGTCCTCAAACTAAGGCCCGTGGGCCACATATTGTATTTGTTCCCATTTTGTTTCTTCACTTCAAAATAAGATACATACAGTGTGCATAGGAATTTGTTCATAGTTTATGTTTTTTCTTTCTTTCTTTTTTTTTGGGGGGGCCACACCCAGTGACGCTCAGGGGTTACTCCTGGTTATGCGCTCACAAGTCGCCCCTGGCTGGCCTGGGGGACCATATGGGGCACGGGGGATCGATCCGCGGTCCGTCCAAGGCTAGCGCGGTAAGGCAGGCACCTTACCTTCAGCGCCACCGCCCGGCCCCAATTATGTTTTTTCTATAGTCCGGCCCTCTAATGGTCTGAGGGACAGCGAGCTGGCCCCCTGTTTAAAAAGTTTGAGGACCGCTGCAAGGGGAGGAGGTATCCCTGGCCTGAGTGAGGAGACTGAGGAAGTAGAGGGCTAGCTACCGTACTATTCTGCTGCCCATTCTCCAGAAAACTTCCAGAACCCAACTGAGTCCTCATCTTGGCTCTGAAAATCATCAGGCAAGCTCCTTCTGAAGCAACTGATGCCCCTAACTTGGTGCACCCAAAAGTTCAGCATGGGGCATATGTCAAAATGGGATCTTACTTTGCAGACACTCCTATTGTGAGGTAGAGCTGCTACATGCAGCATTAAGCAGTGACATTTAGCCTCCTCATAAGGGAGGGATACTCAGCCTTAAGAAGAGATCTGAGAGAGGTTCAAATGTTTTCCAAGGGAGAGCGGACATAAAGCTCTGTGTGTGTGTGTGTGTGTGTGTATGTATGTATGTATGTATGTATGTATGTATACAAACACAAGTGCATATGCACTCACTTGCTATGGAATTGTTCACACCCAAGTCTTGTCTCGAAGGCATTTTAGGGGTCTTCACCCTATTCTTTCAGAAGCATGATCCAGTCCATAAATGGTGCCCTGCCCCTGGTATTACACACACGGTCCCTTGGATTTGAACAAATTTAAGCACACACCAAAAAGGGAAGATTTAATGACAAAGGTCACTCCAGTGCCATTTCATTCAACACACTCCTTCTAGAAAGAGAGAGGAGAGTCTTGGCCCTGCCATTCATTTGGATGATCACAAGATTGGTCCCCAGGAGGCACTCAGTTTCTCATCTCTTCTGCCCAAGGCCTTTAATGTCCCTGAAGATGGATCTGGGTCTGACAACTTATTGACAAGCAAAGGAGAACTTTGTATGCCATGGTTGGAACTTGGGCATTGACTTGAGTCTTTACCCGTCTGCTTTTCCTTGCTGTTGAGGACACAGTGCCTTCTCTGGGATGGGAGGTGTACCCAAACATGTTGGATCTCCCTAATGGCATCTCCTACATGCGGAGGGTAATCCTGGCTGATGTGCTAAAAAGAGCCAGAATCAGACTAAGCGGATGCATGTCCATGCTTCTGTGTCCACACAGCACAAGCTAATAGCCAGGATACATATCTGCCCGTGGAGACTACCAGCAGGGTGAAAGATTAAGGACTGTATATGTATTCACATGTATATTGTGTACATCTCATGTACACATACACTGTTCCAGAACCTAACATGGGGAATCTATACTTGATCTTAGCCAAAAGGCCGAGAAGTGATAACATGGGGAATCTAGTAAGAGCTGATGGAACATAAAGATTTAAATTTTCCTAGTGAATTGGAAACACCCCACAAATACTGTAATTAACTGAGTCCACCCATCCATTGGAGTGGTTGAGGCAGTGAGTTAGGGAGCTCTGGTGTCATCTGAAGGAGGTTGGAAGCAGAAGAAAAAAGAAAAGAAGGAAGGAATCAGAAAGTTATTACAGTCAACTAGCTGATTGATTTGTTGGTCCCAAGAAGGACTCCTGCCTGTCCTGTCCCATCTTCCCTTTTCCAATAACCCTTTTGCCAACTTAATGAAATATCTTTCACTGTCCCAAGTTTCTCATTTCCACCAGAGATTGGTGTCATTTTCAGATGCCCCTGGAAAAGAGAAACCTTAGGCATGTTTCATAGTCCATGACTGTGGACCCAACTCAGCAAGCATCTGCCCAGAAACAAGGAGGTAATGTGAATCTACAGGATGAAGGTCTGGAAGGGCTTCTTCCATTCACATACTCTAGGAAAGGTTCCAGGCTCCACATGAAGGGTTTGACTTTACATGTTCAGGGCAGCCTCAACACCTCCAAACATCCTCCCCACCAGAAGAGCAGCCACAGTCAAGAGAAGAGTATGCCAATGACCCCCAGCAAGAAAGGCCCTAGCACTAGTCATGACAACATATCTGGGTACCTGGGCAGTGAGAGCTCAGACACATCTAGGTCCTGGATGGTGGGAGCTCAGCTCTGTCACCATCATTGGGCCTCAGCCTCTTTCCTCGCAGGGAACTCAACACTTGGCTTAGCAGCCCCGCAGGGTGAAGAAGGTAGCTTTGAGGGCGAGCAGATAAGAGGTTGAGAAGCCCTGGTCCTCTCTTCTGGGGTCTGGAACTCCAGGCGTTTTCCAGGCGGGGAAGGAATGTGCAGCCCCTCCCTCCACTGCAGCCCAGGCCAGGAAGCAATTATTTGCATGAGGGTCTTCCTTCTGGCCACCGCCGGCAACAGTCTCTCCCAGGAGCTTTCAGCTCAGAAAAGATTCTGGTGGAATGAGTCATCTCGTTTTGCAGGCCAAGAAATGGAATTTCTGAAATCCTCAGGGTAACCACTTTGGAGAAGCAGCTCAGGATGGAGAAGAAAACTAAAAAAAAAAAAAAAAAAAAAACGTGCCCTTATGGCCAATCGCATTCTCTTGTCAAGCTCCCCATGACCAAAGTTTTCCCCCTTGACAAATAGAGTGAGGTTTTAAAATAGACAGCGCTCCAATGAAAGCAAGGCTCACGATTCCAGAAACGATCTCCCTGTTTCAGGACAGGTAGACTATGGTAGGGTGAATGGTAGGGAGACCAATACTGCCCAGTGTGCTATAGATGCAGACTTAGTGATGCCCAAGAAGTGTAGGGCTGAGCAACATCAAAAGAACAAAGTTGCATCTGGAGATGGAGATACCACAAGCTTGCATCAGGGTGTGGGGCGATGTGAACTAGAAACCCGGTGCAAAACACGAAGGTCCCCATTGAGTGCCAAGGCACGGGTCATCCCCAACCCCCACCCCAAGACCTGTCCTTGCTTACAGCTTCCCACGCTGGAGCTGGAGACTTTCTGGAACTTTGGCAGAGGATGGGTAATTGACCCATTGGTTCCATCCAGCAGTGCTGCACAGCTCTGGATGTGGTCAAGGGACTGGACTTTAGAGCATGGGCACTGTTCTGCTTTTCCCCAAAATGAGAGTCCATTTCCTGTCTACATAGCTGCCTCCACTGTCAAGTGGATGTACTCCCACTTTCTGAAAGTGCAGGCACAGAGGGTTCAGTGACCCTGGAGCTGGACAGTCCTCAGTAGGTGGGAGAGTCCCAAGAGCCACTGGTCCAGGTGGCTGTTCTTTCCCAAGCTCTGCTTAAGTGAGCCTGGAACCCAGGAGAGACTCCACTAATTCTGCTCACTTGCTCCCTCCCCATCGACTGATTTTCCCACTTGACTAAAGTTTTCTAAGTTTGCCTTTGTGGAAGTATTTTTACACCCAGTGTGGCTCCCCAAGCCTCTCTCTGCACCTCACTCTATGTTTGCTGAGAAAGCAGCCCCTGGTTCTTGGATCCTATTACCACCACTTTTGCTGCAGGCCTCTCTTAACTTTAGTACAGTCACTGAGCTGAGGAGGCCAGGGGGAGGAAGGCCATGCCATCAGGCTTTGGTTTGCCATCGGGTAACCAAAAGGCCTTTGCCCTTCCAGTCCAGTTAATATCATTCACACTCACTTGACTTTTGTCTGTTCTGGCTATAAAACTGGCTAAGTTTATTTCCCATGCACAATAACTTGCCCAATGGTCAATGATATTGTGAGGAATTTCAGAGTGGTTAGGGAAAATATCTGGCATGAATCTCACCAGGGTTTCTCTCCTAGCACCACATGGTCCTCTGAGCATTAGTAGATGTATTTGAGAAGGTACTCAGAGCCAGCAGGATGGCCTGGGGTCCCTCAGTACTACAGAACCCGAGCAATGCCTCAATCCTGGACCCTTGCATTGAACTGTAGATCTGTTTGGCCCAGAATCATTGATTATGCTCCATAGACTATAAGTTCCCCAAAATCAAATAGAATCAGAGGGTGGAGAACCAGAGCTACCGATCCCACATAAGGGACCACCAACACAGACCCTATACCAGGTTCCTTACACCAACAGATGACTAAAGTAAGGGCTCATAAGGGCTTTCCAGTGACAGAACCTCACTTCAAATTTTCCCACACCCTTCTTAGAACCTGGTGTTGCACAGATCCATCGAGACTATACCCAACCCAAACTTGACCTACTCACATCAGGAAGAGTTCAGCAAGATGAACCCATGACCACCACAACATAGAGCTCCATCAGTCAGAAGCCAACATTGGAAATATAGATGTAAGGGGTGAGGGCTGGTCTAGGATCCAGGTGACAATCTGTCCAGAAGTCCCACCTAGCTCTTCATGCCACTTCATGAGGGCCACAAGAGCTTTGTTGCCAGGGAGCTTTTGTGGGTCCCAGTTAGTATGCCACAGACTATAGGCTCCCCACATCAGGGGCCTAGGAATGCTGAAAGAGAATGTTAAGAGTCCATAGTTCTCATGGCAAAGGAGATAAAGAATATTTCAGGCTTTGCCTCACATGGCCCCCGAGCACTACTAGAAGTGCAGACCCCAAAAGAAAAGCAGATGGAAACAGAAGATCCTCTCCATCCCCTTGCCCAGAAAAGTCATAACTGGATCCCAATGGGGTCTCCTGCAGAGGACCACATGAATGGAACTTCTTCTGTCACCCTGAGCCTCATACTGCTGGGGGGGGGGTCTGGCAACAGCCCCTCATGGCCTTGAAAAGTTGCAGCTCTAGGATTCCATGCTGTGATGGAGGAGGTCAATTTTCAAAATAAACGTTCATTACCATTTACCCTTTGAAGAAAAATGCTGCCTGGCCTTACACAAATTAAGAGTGCTCAGGCTTTTTATTTGGGGCGTTCTTCAGTTGAATATTATTAAAAATAATTACAGGCCATGGATTTAATCTAAAACACAGTCAGCACCCCCAAAGTCCCCTACACTGAGTTCAAGCATCTTCCTTCTCAAAATTCAAAATTAAGAGGAAATTCAGATTAGTTTTGATTTATAACCACATTATGAACTATTTAATATTTTCAAGAAGTCATTCCCTGTGCCCATATTAAATTAATTTACAACAGAATATTATATAATTTATATATGCATACAAATAATAAATTATACCCTGACTATATAATTCTACATGTATAATTAATTACATTAACTGGCTACATTTTAAGCCAACAATTAGATAACCCTAAAAGACAACGCCGTTAGCATTTTTTAATAAATACTTGTGTTTGGAGCTGTTTAACAGAGCACCTGATCGCTGATAGAGTTGTGTTAACATCTGTTCCATTATTTCCAGAGGACGGCGGTGGAACGCAATACCATTCACATAAAATATGCATTTGTTCTTGACTGTCAAGTGCCTCTATTATTTTATTAAAAAGTCAAAAAAGAATATAATCAGACTTCATAATTTATGTGTGACATTTTCATTACAGAAAACTTTATGCAAAATTGAATTCTAAAATTTAATTTCCTGTGATGTTTAAATTACTTACTATCTGGCTCCTCTCCAGACGTCCTCATCGCTGTGGACCCCATGTGAATTCTATTAAAGATACATTTGGCTGCAGCCAGAGGAACCAGCTATTTTTCTAAGTAACTCTAAGAATAGGCTTCTTACAGATATTTTGTGCCAGTTTAAATTGCATTTCTCACACAGGAAAGAAAAGCAGGAACTTTTTATTCTTTTTTTATTCTTTTTTTTTCTTCTTCAAAAAGTCATAGACAGTTTATCTGTTTCTCTCCTTTCTGCCTTGCTTGTGACCTCTTCCTTCTGGCTCTTGAACCCCAAAGAAGTCAGGATGGTTCCTCCTTGTCAGTTGGGGGTCCTTGCCTCATATGAGTTCACCAGGTTCCTTATGCCTCCTCTTTCAGGGGAACTCTGAAAATTCTTTGATGATCCTGTGTTGCTGCAGCTCAATAGGCAGTATTCTCAGTTACTCCACATGAGCACCTTACGGCCACTGGCTTCCCCTGTAACCAACGCATCTTCTCATCCTGGTTGAGCATCTGGAACTGCCATATCTGGCCAGCCAAGAGCTCGTACCCACCACCCTAGGGAGAGAGAAGTGTGTACCTGCCATACTCCAATCTTTCTGTGGATTTTTTAGCTACTACAATGCCAAATTCACAACTTCTCCCACTGAAGAAATGTATGTATGAATGCATGAATGAGTGAGTGTATGAATAAATGAGTATAAATGAATATATAAGTGTGTGAGTATACATAATTGTGAATAATGAATGAGTGTCTGAATGGATTGATGTGTAAATGAGTGAATGAATTGATAGATAGACGAGCAGATGGATGGGTGAATGAATAGATTGATGGGTGGATAAATGATAACTGAATGATAGAAGATGAATGTAGGGATGTATAGGTGGATGGATGGAAGATGAATGAATAAATGGGTAGATGGATAGATGGATGGATAGAAAGATGATAGAGATAGACAGACAGATGGATGGATGAATGGGTGGAAGGGTTACTATCTGCAAATGAAGTGGGAGCACCCTGGATAAGAGCTTTATTTCAGACTCTTGAGTTTCCTAAATGATCCTGGCCAGGAAGACTCTGATAGTGGTTTCTATTTGCTTCAACTTTTTTCCATCAGAATGACCCACTCACCCTACCAGCAATTGAAGGCCCCTGCTGGTGAGGTGTGTCTGTGGATGCATCTACTGGGAAGTGAAATTTTTTTTTTTTTTTTGGTTTTTGGGTCACACCCGGCAGTGCTCAGGGGTTACTCCTGGCCAATGCTCAGAAATTGCTCCTGGCAGGCACGGGGGAACATATGGGGCACCGGGATTCGAACCGATGACCTTTTGCATGAAAGGCAAACGCCTTACCTCCATGCTATCTCCCGGACCCGGGAAGTGAAATCTTAACCTGAGCATCTACCTCTGACTCCATATTTAAAGCCCACAAATGAAGCTCCAGATAGGTCATCTCATCTCAAGAAAATGTTTGCATCAGCCATGGGGGTGGGGAAGCTCAGTGCAGGGGATAGCTCTGCACTGCTCATTCTTTACAGCAGTTTTGAGGAAGAAGCACGGAATGTAATGGCCTACAACACTCCTGAGCTATGCACATTCAAGGGGCTTCTCAGGGTGAATGACTCAGGTTTGTGAAGGTGAAGATCAGAGCCCCTGCCTGCCTTTCCAGTCCCAGTGGAAGGAATTGGCACAATTTCCAGCATAGACTGGGGAAGGAGGTCCCCGTGCACAGCTCTGTGCAGAGTGAGTGCACACATGCCACCACCAGGAGGCCACTTACAGGAGTTGCAGCCTCTTGATCAACTATGGGTTTGCTCTGAGGCTATGGATCCAGTGTCAGAGACAGCAAGTTTATTGATGCAACTGGGTTTCTACAAAACTGTTTGAACACACTAGTAGTGGATTCCACCACCTCTCATGAAGTCTTCTGGGCTTGAAGGGTGCCACTCCCTTCCTTTCAGTGATTCTGCTCTCATTTTCTTTGATCAGATATTTGGAAAGGTTGATAGAGGGAACTTGAAAACCATATGATCCAAGAACATGATCCAGTCATATTCAGGCAGGGTGATGATACAAGCTACAGGACCACAAAGGACATTCACAGTGTGGTTCCTGTTGAGCTAGAATATTCTCTGGTTGAAAGATTAAGAATCATGTTGGTTGACACATCCATCTCAAATAATCTGGGCCATCCCTAAGCCCAGATGGAGCAACTGTCCTCTATGGTCTTGCCTCTCAGTTATGGGTAACAAATAATGGCGTCCACTCCAGACATGTTAGATGGCTCAGTGGCACATCCAGCTCTGTGGTGGGTTCAGGTGATGGTACCTGTAATGACTCCTCATTGAGGTCAGGAGAAGGTATATCACACTGGGTTGATATGCTAAAGTTCACTCAATCCACTGCTTCTCAAACACTTCTGAGCAGAGGGTCCATTGAGTTACCTATATCCATAGCGACTCAGGGAGACAGTACAGGATCTGGACTCCTTGAGTTTTTACTAGCTCCCTCATGGGATTGTTCTGGCCAACCAACTGTGTGAAACCCTGACTCCTAATCTATAATTAACATTGTGTTCAGATATTGAGTTAATAAAGTTATTTCTAGTTGAGTTTAAGACATACAATGTGCCAGCACCAATCCCAACATAGCTGTTCATTTCCTGCCAGTTACCCTTTTTACTCCCATCTGCCCCACCCCCAGCCTGGCTCCTGGACAGGCACATTATTAAGTTTAATTGCTGTAGGTTGGGTCTCCTTTTAGTCTTATTGGCTCTGGGGTTCAGATATATGAATATACTTTACCTTCACCCAGGTGCATGAGAACCAGGAATCCTACCCAGTTGCCTCCCACCCATTTCTCCTTCCTCCAAGTGAAGGGTGATCTATGAAACCCCAATTCAATGCAGAGCTTCACATTACAGATGCACCTGTGTGTGCCCTTATGTAGACCATTCTGATTTGTCTCCACCTATGCCTCATGCACATTGAAGGCTCTTGGTAAGAATTACTGAAAGAATGAGTGGAAAGCCCACATGGCTGATTCAACCTCTTCCTGCACCAGCTCCCACCACTGCATCTTTCAACATGATGAGCACTGGTCATTTCTCAGGGTTACTTCCCAGACCAGCCTTGGAAGGCTGCGTGAGTCAGAGAAAAACAATGCATGTGACTTTTCAGAGAGGGTTCCCAGAAATGTCTGTGCTCTTGTAGAATCATGATCCCCTGGTTCAGCGGGTGACACCCTTTCCCCTCCCAGAGGATGCCCAGTCCATGGGAGACAAAAGCGACGAAAGAAAAAAAAAAGAGTATTTCCAGGAGGTTGGGTATAAAGGTTGGCTATAGCCAGGTATAAAGGCCTTGGAAGGCATCTTCATCTCCCAAACTGCCCAGCAGTGAGGAGACTGCTTTTTGTAACCATGCTATGCAAATGATAAGTCATGTAACAGTTTTTAAGAATGATTTCCATTTGGCAGATGAAAAACTGGAGCCTAGAACTATGCTTGCATTCGTGAGTGGGCAATACCACAGGAAGTCACCCTAGCAAGTGCCCTTCTCCACCCATGTCCGCAAGTTTGCTTGACAAAAGTACGCTGAAGAATAGAAATCATGCTTTAAAATTAAGCCCAAATTGGTTGTGCCTGTGTAATCCAGGAAAGCCCTAATAAGGCTCATGATGAGTTTCCCGAGAGAACAGAATTTTAAAGAGAATTTCAAAGATGGGAAGAAAGACGGTCAGATGCATTCCAAGGGGGGAGAATATATATTCAGGGAAAATATACATTCTTTCCCCCAATGGTACCCCATTTTTTAAATATCTCTCCTATTAAGCCAACTCATTTACTAAAAACAGAAAACAAAATGAAAGCCTCACATCCTAATGTATGTGGGACTCTCACAGGAAACTACTAAATGTTTATTAAGGCCATACCATACATGAAAGCAAAGAGAGAAAGCTTGAAGCCTGTTTCACATATTGTTACAAATCTGTAATGTTAGAATAAAAGGGAAAACTGATTCCTACCAATTATGAAAATGTACAGGATTAAATCAATTGCTCAGCCGGATCTGTCCGGCATCTGGCCCACAGCAGGGGCTGAATAGATGGCGTTGGGGATATTTATGAAAAGTAACTTCTAAAACATAAATCAGGACTATAAAATCATCATCTGATTACCAAAAATTTTAAAAGCAGAGAAGAAAGTGTATTGGAGTGTGAAATATGGTTTTGCAGAAGGGAGGAGGCAGGCAGCTTTAACACAGGACAAGGAGTTGGAAAGAAAGCATGCGAAGAGACCAGTGGACTGTAGCTGTGGGAAACTTGGGCCCAGCAACCTGCACTCATGTCAGATGTCTAAGGCCTAGCCTACATCCTTCTCCACCAAATAATAGCCTCCGCTGGGTGATTTCCTCTTAAATCCAAGGCAGACGCCTAACAGTAAGAAGAGGAAATGTTTAGGAGTGAGCAGGCTGCATGGATCATGGTACTCAAGGTGAGTTGGAACAGAAACAGAAAATACTGACCCCTGAACCTACCTGGACCCTCCTCAGGTCCTCCTTGCAAACAACCTTTCTTTGATGTTCAGGCCTCAACAGCTCTACCGGGCTTGGCTTCTAGGCTTAAGGAATTTGGGGATTAGATCAGTTCAAAATCCAGTTCGTCCAGCTCTTCCCAGTTCATGAGATTTTCAGCAATTATGGGGTAAGATGATGTGCTCTGGAAGGGTTAAGTCCCCGAAAAGAATTAATTGCCTTTACAGAGATCTGTTTGGTGATGGGACTTTAGATCAAGATGCTGCTTAAAAATCAGATTTTTTTTTATGGTTAGAATAGTATGAGGGTATGGCAGTGGGCATTTGCTTTGCACACAGTTGACTCAGACTTAATCCCCATCATCCTATTTGGTTCCTAAACACAGTCTGGAATGATCCCTTGAGCACAGAGCCAAGAGTAAACCCTGAGTCTACTAAGTTTGTCCCTAAAACAAAGAAAACCCCAGATCTTTCTGAGGTTGTGCTCAGCTGACCCTGGTTTGATCCCTAAAGATTCCCCTGAGCACTGATGGGGTAACTTAGGTGATCCCCAACACCATGGCTCAAGCAGCACCACATCTTCTGGCCCTTACATTGACTCACCAACTGGGTGGGCCCAGAATCCCAAGGAGTGACCATTGGCTTCCTAAACATACCCAGGAGACTTAATTAGTCAATTAATTCAAAGCAGATTTCTCCAACCTCAGCCTATGAATTTTACTTATGAGCTCACCTCTGGGCAGGTACCAGGGACTGTGTGAAGGTGAGAGGCCATTCCAGAGGTGCTCTCTTCTGGGGTCAGAAGGAGACAGACTTAAAAGAATATTATTCAAGGGGCCAGAATTGGTTGCCACAGGTCAGATCCAGTGAAAGATTCCTGGCTTGGTAGTCTGGGTGACTGAATGTGCCTCAGACAGGATGCCTAAAGCTTGCACACTGTCACTTCAAGAACCCCAGTCCCCATGGAAGCCACAGTGTGGAGAAGCCAAAACTACAGAAGAGCATGAAAAGAAAAGAACACTGCTATATAGATAAACAGACGCACTTTAGGCTGAGTACTGGTTGCTATTCTACATC
>PVKC010017312.1:0-20284 GCA_004027635.1 Crocidura indochinensis | reverse complement strand
GCTCTTCCGATCTGAAACACAAAGAAAAGACCAGACTCACAGTTCTTCCCAGTCAGCTCCACTAGGCAGGCGTGGATACGCAGAAATTCCCAGCCTGACGTCACAATCAGGGGACCTTTCTTTCGACATACTTAATTTTTACCCCATTCTATTACTGTACTTTTCCCCAAACAAGACCACAAAACTCGAACTATCTAACCCTGCCTCCCAGTTACAGGGAGAAGCAATGGAGACACCAAGCCCAATCAGATATAAGATCACTAAGTAATAAAGCAGAAACAGAGGGAGTCACTCTATCTAGAAGACCCTGGGAGAGGGTGGAGGATATGGGAGGCAGAATGGGAATGGAGGTGGAGGGAGGACAACTTGGTGATGGGATTTCCCCTGATTCAATGTTTATATGTATCTGGAATATTACTGTGAATGACATGTAAACCACCAGGTTTAAAATAAAATAAAAAAAGAAAGACAAAATACAAAATCATGCATAATGATTTTCATTCATGATGAAGAAACGAAAGCCATACACTGAAACTAATAGGGTTGGGGAAATGTATAGATAGCTACATTCAAATTAGTGAACCTATTTAACACCATACATAAAAATCAGCTTAAAGTGAATTAAAAACTGATATTTACCCCAACCATAAAATCAGAATAAAAATGATATGATATATTCCAGAAAAACGTCATTAATGTATTTGAAGACTTAATGCCAGTAATAATAAAGCAAAAACAAGAATTCTAAGAATGATACTACATCTAAATGGGAGATGCCTAAATCACCCTTGACCCCAGAGTCTAAGAAATAGGACAAAGAAAAGAAATCAAGGTATTAATGAAGAATCCAAGGAATAAAATGAATGTGGGAACAGTGGTTGGGGCTTTGATTATAGTGGGGATAACCCGAAAAGGGTTATAGCTATACATCCAAAGCACAGACTCCACAAACTGAAAACTTGAAGCTGTGATCACCAAACTTTCTAATGTGCCTGTCAAGGTGACAAGAAAGAGAACTCATGATAGTAGCTGGCATTGGTGATGGAATTAGTACTAAAATATTATATGCTTAAAACTCAAATATCAATAATTTTGAAAATCAGAGTTCTTAAAAAGTTGTTTAATGATACTACTCTGTTGATGTATGGCAGTTGGATTTGGACACGCCCCACTGAATGACATAACCCCACTGAATGACAGTTGAACCTGGACAGGCTCCCCTTTCATAGTACAAAAGAAAAATATTGGACCTTTAAAGGGGGCCTGTGATAGTGACCAGAACAGTGTCTGCTGGTCCACATGGAGTGAGGAACAGAGATAAAGCATCTGAGAGATGCTGCCTGCTTTGTATCTAATCCTTTCTCTTTTTTCATTGAATCCAGTCCCCCAGCCACTTCTGACAGTGAATTTACAGCCTCTCTTCTCAGAAACCCCCAGGTGAAGGCAATAAGCCTCAGACCCCAGGAGGAATAAAATAATACTTTGTTTCTCGCCCTCGCTCTTTTAGTCCTGGACAGGCAGTTGCTACATGTTGGCATCTTTGTGTGGGCTCTTGACCTTTGGCAAGATGAGCCCCATGGGCTCCTGTGAGCCTTGCAAAAGGGGCCCTGGCAACTTTGGCCCTCATCAGTGTGCAACCTGCAAGCCCTGGCAGCCTTGGATCATTACACTACCTCTAATTTAAATATTGAAAAAGAAACTTTTTATGAGACAAATAAAAATGCAACATGGAACTCAGAAATATATTTGCACATCATATATCTGAAAAAGAGTGGCTATCTAAAATATGGAAAGAACTCACAAAACATAAAAAAGTGATCTTATCATAAATGTGCTAAAAATATTTTTCCAAAGTAGATATACAGATGGTGCACAAAAACATGTAAATTTTTTCATAGTTTATTATCAAAGAAATGCACAGAAAAAGCACAATGTAATGGTGACCTCAAATCAGTGATCATAACTTTTGTCAAGAATAATGGTAACCATAGTTTGAAAGAAGATATAGACAATAAGCGGTATATATAGTAAATGGTTGATTATGGTGGAAATATGTGTAACCATTGTGAAAATGACATATTCTTTGAAAAGATTAAAATAGATATTTAATATGACCCAGAAAACTCACCTCTGTACCTATGCCTAAAATTTCACAAATCATAATTATTTTTTGTTTTTAGGCCACACCTGGTGGTGCTTATTCCTGGCTCTGCATTGAAAATTCACTTCTGGCAGACTCAGGGGACCATATGGGATGTGAAGGATCGAACCCAGGATCATCCTGGGTCAGTCACATGCCAGACAAAGGTCCTACCACTGTGCTATCTCCCAGGGCCCATAAATCATAAGTTTTAAATACTATTTGCATATTTATTGCTGTAGTAGCATTGTTCAAGGTAACTAAAATATGGAATCAGCATAAATATGAATTGCCAAATGTATATATTCACTTGAATTCTACATTCTTCTTAAATAATAAAACTATTTTAAGTGAAAAATTGATTAATCTTGAGATAATAATAAATAAAATTAGTATGTGAGTTATAGATAATTATAAATTATTTTACTCACTGTGTTATATGAAAAAAGCAAAACAAAAATTATCAAAACATAACAAAACTAACTCGTATACTAAGTTAAAATTTTGGTGGTTATTGGAAGGAAAGAGGACATAGGAAACCAAAAAAGGTGTTTTTTTTTTTAGGTTTTAAGAGCACAATGGACTCAGTGGAGCATGATGAGTATTAAACAGATGTAGAAAACTTATAGTAAGTGTATGAAATTTCATATTATGTAAACTAATGAAAAGTATTTAATAGAAATATGTGTTTCAGAGTTCCAAGAACCTGGGGCAGAGAAAGGAGAAAGCAGCATCAGCATCCACTTTGTGAATCAGAAGTGTTACTTTTACAATCAATTAAGTGTGCTCCAAGAAGCACATAGTCCTCTGTTTCACTTTGCAGTCAGAAATTTCTTTCAGTCAATGGCATAATAAAACAGCTCCAGATTGCAAAAGTCATTATGGGAAAACAGTGGTGAACTCCATCATGCTATTGAGCAAAGATGATAGCTGTGAAATCCCAGTAAGTATTAACCACCTGTATAACCCCTTTGATAAGGACTTTAGAGAGGAAATGTTGAGAATGTTCAAAGAACACAAAGAAACCATGGAATGTGAAACCATTAAGACTCAAGAGGACATGAGAGTATAAATGAAAAAACCTTGAAACAGAAAAGACAGAAGTGAAAAATTGGGTAGTAAAAATGAAAAAACTCACTGGAAGACCTCACCAGCACAGTAACAACTGCTGAGGACAGAATCAGTGAACTTGAAGATGAGATGACTTTCTTAAAATAAATTAATAAATAGAAAGTTAACTTTGAAATGACTACAGGAGAAACCACTAGGAAATATTATTGCTCCAGAGAACCAGAAAGACAACTACTGAGGCGAAAGACCTATACAAAGAAAACTACAAAACTCTTTATCAAGAAATATAAGAGGACATAAGGAAATGAAAACTCATGGTCTGCTCATAGATTGGGAGGACTAATATAATTAAAATGTCAATTTTTCCCAAAAACATTGTAAAGATTTAATGCAATCCCTATAAAGATATACAGAGCATTTTTTCAAAGAAATAGACCAAAAAAACTCCTGAAATTTATATGGAATAAAAATCCTCCACTAATAGCTAAAGTAGCCCTTTGAGAAAAGAAGATGGGGGGCATCATCATCCCTGACTATAAACTGTGCTAGAAAGGAGTATTTATTAAAACAGAATAGTATTATAATATAGATCTTCAGATCAAGGGAATAGACATGAATATCCTGAGTATAACTTCAATACATGATCAATTAATCTTTAATAAAGGAGCAATAAAAACAAAGTGGATCATTGAAAGTCTTGTGAACAGTGCTATTGAAAAAACTGGTCAACTACATTCAAAAAAGTGAACTCAGACCTCTCTTTAATGCCATACACAAAACTCAAATGAACATGGATTAAAGAACTTAACATCATACCCGATACCATAAAGTGCATCTAGGAAATCTTAGGCATAATTGTACATGATATTTAAGCTAAAGGAATCTTCAAGAATGAAATATTACTGGCCAAGCAAGTGGGAACAAATATACATGAATAGGACTACATTAAATTAAGAATATTTTGCATCTCAAAGGAAATGGTGACCAGAATACAAAACCTGGCCAGATATTTAGAGAAATTATTTACCCAATATTCATTTGATAAAAGGTGGATATCTAAAATATATAAGGCACTGGAATAGCTTAACAAGAAAAAATAAGTTAGCCCTATCAAAATGAGAGAAAATATGAACAGAAACTTCCTCATAGAAGAAATACAGATAATCAAAACCACAAGAAAAAATGTTCCATCTCATTAATCATTATGGATATACAAATCAAACAATAGATATCATCTCATACCTCAAAGACTGACACACATAAAGAAGAATAACAATAATTAGTTCTGTCACGGATGTAGTTAGATAGTAACTAACTCACTGTTGATAGGAATGTAGACTTGTCCTAGTCTTTTTGGAAAACAATAAGGACATTCCTTAAATAAAGAGAAACTGAATCCCAGTCTCATCTTAGTATAGTAATGAAGGTCTTTATATGCATCCAGCTGACCCAGGTTAGATTCCCAAGAGTCCTGTGGTCCACCAAGCCTATTATTTCTGAGAACAGAGCCAGAAATAATCCCTGAGTATTGCTGAATATGGCCTCCTAAAAAAGATAAATTGAGGTCCTATATGTCCCAGTATTATCAATTCTGGGAATATATTTCATGGGCCTAAATTCACAATGCAGAAAAGGCATCTACATTATATTCTTTTTTTCAGAACAATTTACAGGTACCAGACTACATTATATTCTTTTTCAGAACTATTTACAGGTACCAGAATCTAGAAACAACCCAAGTACCAGAGAACAAGTGTGTGAATATAGGAACATCCACGCAATGGAATACTATACAGCTGTTATGAAAATGAAGTCATGAAATTTGCTTATACATTTACTTAATGCGAATAGTATTCTGCTGAAAGAAATGAATCAGAGGTAGAGAGACAAAGAATGATCACAGCCATTTGTAAGATATAAAAAAATAGATTGTATGGTAATAATACCCAAAGGCAATCGATACCCAATGTCACAAAACAGATTATATAGGGAGGGGGTATAGGGAGAGCCTAGCTTCTGATGATCCTTAAAATAATCAACTTTTGTTTAGGATACCATCCTAATGCTCCCTCCCACATCACATTTGATACGCCTGGTAGCTTGAGTAGGTGTGTTAATAGAAACAGGTTTGAGAGAGCCTACCATGTGGCTTACAACATGTAGACTTTACAAATGGTATCACTCTTTGTTCAGAAGCCAGGATCCTATAATATCATTACCAAAAGTTTTATTATATGTTGAGCAATTATAAGTTAACACTTCCTGGAATGTATCATAAATTTAGCCATGTTACAAGTATTTAACAGATGGGGGCTGGGCGGTGGCGCTGGAGATAAGGTGCCTGCGCTAACCTAGGACGGACCACGGTTCAATCCCCCGGTTCCCCATATGGTCCCCCGTGCCTGCCAGGAGCGACTTCTGAGCGAATAGCCAGGAGTAACCCCTGAGCGTCACCGGGTGTGGCCCAAAAACCAAAAAATAAATTTAAAAAACCAAGTATTTAACAGAATTATGTGACTCTGACAAGGATAATATAAACCTTAGCTAATGCTATGTTGAAAAAGTAATAGTTTAGATGGAGTAACCGACTTTTCAGTGGGTTCCCATTGTATCATCGCTATAATAATAATAAAATAAATAATAATAATAAAATAATTAGGTGATTATATGATTGAATGTGTAATCTTCTTGCTAGGCTATAAATCCTAAGGTAAAATCAAAGATATCTCACTTGTCACAGAAAAGAAATATCATAGGCAACACCAATTCACTATCACCACCTCCGTTCAACTTGTACTACATGTTGACACTTCTTGGATTTTAGATGAGATGGCTAATAGATGAACAGTATAGAATTTGGTCATTAAATAAACATAAATGCATTTAATATTAAATGTACTAAAACATATGATCTCACAAAATAAAATGCTACCCATCTAGTTGATAAATTTGAGCAAGCCCACAAGAACTAAGGACTAAAACTCAGAAATTCTCCACATTGTTTATGTCAGGGAATTTTTCCAGTTATTTCTTTTGCTTAAAAGTAGAGCAACATCTATCTGAAATATTTTCAGCAGAGATATTTGGGTTTATCAACTGGAAAAGAAAATTAAATATTACAGGTGGTAGTTTACCAGAGGTAACGTATTTGTTAAATAAATTTAATCAGTGATACTTTAGTCTAACAGTAGATTTTCCTTTAGATACATTGTTAGTTGAGAGTTGAAAGTTGGGAAAGTAGGTAGGAGGAGATTAGCTAAAAAAATGTATGTCTGTCTTTCTTTTAATTTTTACTATATACTTACCATATACTTTCTAGCACGTAGGCCACTTTTAAATGTGTCATGCAGAATGACACACTTGGATGCTACAATACTATTTAATAAGTTTCACATATTTGAAAATTTATTTAGTTATCCAATGTTAACTAATAAACAAGCAAAATATCTCTTTGAGACTTTAATATTTTCGTCTCAAGACATAAAAAATTCAGAAGACAGGTAAAATGAATTCCATGTTTAGAATATTAAGAGAACCAGAAATAGTATAGGGATTAGGAAACTTTGTTTACATGTGGCTGGTCCTGCTTTGATCCCTAGAATCATTTATGGCTATTGACAGGAGTAACCTCCTGAACATAAAATTAAGAGTAGACCACAAGGAATGTTGGGTGATGCCATAATATTCACCTCTAAATAAAATATTTAGAATCTGATCTCTGTGTTTTTGTTTTTGCTCTGCTAGAAGATGTGAGAGTAAGGATCTAATCTTGTGACACACTGGTACAGTGCATGCCTTTCTTGTGCAAGGACCTCAATTTAATTTTTGGCACTACCCTACATCTTTGCACTTCCATTACTAATCCCTGTACCATTGTCAGGGATTAAAAGGTACCGTTGTCACTACCCAAAAATTCCACAAAACAGGAGCTGGAGCAATGGCACAAGTTGTAAGGTGTCTGTCTTGTGCATGCCAGCATAGGACTGATGGCAGTTTGATCCCCTGGTCTCCCATATAGTTCCCCCAAGTCAGGAGTGATTTCTTTTTTCTTTTCTTTCTTTTTTTTTTTTTTTTGGTCACTCCTGGTGACGCTCAGGGGTTACTCCTGGCTATATGCTCAGAAGCCAGGAGTAACCCCTGAACATCACTGGATGTGGCCCCAAAACAAAACAAAACAAAACAATCCCACAAAATAAATGCAATTCCTGAATACAACCACCACACAAATAAGGAACCTAATTAATACAGTAGTGAAGGATACATAAGAATGAAAATCTTACTTTGTTAATATCACTTTAATAATAATAAAAATACACATTGAAATATACACATTAATAGATACTTAATAACTAGAAATTAATAGTTTATATATATTTTATTTCAACATAGAAAAGGCAAAGAAAATATATTCTAAAATTTTAATTCAGAAAATCAGACTAAAAATAATTAATATGTCTATTTATAATAATGAAGACAGTAATGTTTCCATAAAAGTTGACAAACTTAAATGTATTATTGATACTGCAGCTTGAACAATTATTCAAAATTAAAAAATTAAAATCTTGAACTAAATATACCATGGAGATAAGCATTTATATGTAGTTATTCAGAAGTCTAAATCAATATTGTTCATTCATTCAACACTAATGACTATTGATTCATTACAAAGCAAGATGAAGACATTTATTCATTGATAGAAGAAAAGAGTTAAGGGAGAATCATTAGCCTGCAGACCTAGGAAAGGCAGTCAGGATGTTTAGGAGTGTTGGGGTAAGGGGAGGAATTAAACTAACAAACACATGACTTAATCCATAGAGTCAACAGATATTTAAATGCTAACTATATTTCAAAGCTCTAGGTATGACTCTGACAACAATTTCATATGATTGAAATATCACACCAAATATGTAGACCACAGTAATCACTGTCAAATTAATATGACCAAAACAAAGAGGGATATAGAGGAAGAAATACAGAATGGGGTAATAGAGGCAGGTAGTATAGCCAGTATAGTATTTGCTTTGTATGCAGCTGACCTGGCTTCAGTCCCTGGTACCTTATTTGGTTTCCCATGTGCAGGAGTAATCCCTAAACACAGAAACAGGAGAAAGCCTTAAGAACCATCAAGTGCAACCTAAGCAAAAACAAACAATAACAGAACAGAAAAAATAAAATCAATAGAGGGGATGGGGATGGGAAAAAAATAAAAGCAATATACAAGAGATAGAAGTAAACCAAGAAACAAACAAAGAGAGAAAAATAAAGAAAGAAAAATTAAACAACAATGAAAGGAAGTGAGGAAGGGAAGGAGGACGGGAGGGAGGCAGGGAGGGAGGGAAGAAGGAAGGAATAGAGAAAAGAAAGGAGAAAACAAGGAAGGAAAGAAGGAAGGAAGGGAGGGAGGAAGGAAGAGAGAAAAGAAAGGAGGAAATAAGGAAGGAAGAAGAAAGGAAGGGAGGGAGGGAAAGAGGGAGAAAAAGGGACAAAGGTAGAGACGGAGGAAGGAAGAGAAAAAGAAAGGAGGAAGGGAGGGAGGAAGGGAGAGAGGGAGACAGGGAGGGATGGAGGGGTGGAGGAAGGAAGGGAGAGAGAGAAGAAATGCAAAGTGAATAAAATGATTGGGCAGAACCAGTATCTACCAGTTCAGCAATCATGGCTGAAACTCATCTGTTGAAGGATACAAAAGGTTTCTTTGTTTCTGTCATTTTTGCTGCTGTTGCTTTGCCTTTTTGTTCTTAATTTTCTCTTAATGGAGAAATATACTTTTTACCAACTTAAATATTAAAACATGGCTTAAATTTAACAATTTAAAGAGTCAATTTTAAGCTTAGGACAACAAATTTCCTCTGGCAGCCTATATGGAGTTCACATGGAGCTCATGTGATCTTTCTTAAGCTCTGATGCATTAAAACATCATTTTATGACTAAAGCCCAACTACAATCATGTTTGTAATCATGATACTTGAATAAAGATATTATTTAAAAAATAAAAGTCAAAATAAACCCCACAGACACACGCACACACACACACACACACACACACACACACACACACACACAAAACATACCTGATGTTCTTAACTGAATTTAATGTGAAGCAAAATTTGTAATGACAAGAATGTTAAATATAAAGGTGATTAAAATTTTATTTGCTTTCTAAAAATAGTAGCATTGTACAAAGCCTACAAAGAGTTTATTTTGGAATATATATAATAATTTCAGTTCTCCAAGGATCATATTTGCTAGACAACGTCAGCATTCTTGATCCAAATCTTAGAAAAACTGCTGTGATGTCTTCTTTTCTTATCTCAGTTATGTATCACATTCATCCTCTGGCCTGATCTCACTGAGAATCGTTAAAGACATTGTCCCCTCCTGTCAGCTGCTTGCTGCTCATCATTCAGTAAAATAACAAGACTCAGATAAGAATTTAATGTGCTTTACCCTCATTCATCTAAGGGTAAAATACATTTCCACAAAATCATCTCAAGAAATAACAAGTACCATGTATAATTTTATAAATGGTGATCCATATATAAAATTTATAAGGTATAAAAATATTATTATTACTATAGATTTTCAAAAGATATGCATAGCTTTTTTGGTAGTAGAAGCAAAACACCTATGTTCAGTGCTTACTCCTGGCTCTGTGCTTAGCGATCATTCCTGGGGTGGCTTGAAGGACCATGTGTGGTGGCAGGAATCAAATACAGACGGGTTGGCCACATGCAAGGCAAGTGCGCTGTCCAATGTGCTGTCTCTCCATTTCCCTTTTCTTTTTTCCTTTTTTTTTTATTTTGGTTTTTGGGTCACACCCGGCAGTGCTCAGGGGTTACTCCTGGCTCCATGCTCAGAAATTGCTCCTGGCAGGCACGGGGGACCATATGGGGCACCGGGATTCGAACCGATGACCTTTTGCATGAAAGACAAACGCCTTACCTCCATGCCATCTCCTGGGCCCCTCCATTTCCCTTTTCTAACATCTTATATATAAAAGAATTTCTATAAATATTTGTTGAATCAGTGAAAAATAGGAAAAATTATCTGCCATTAAATTCAGTAAATCATAGAATCAACAATATTCATCTAATTGAATATTTTATTAATTCAACATGTTTTCATTATTATTGCATTTTAAAACCTAATTACTCTCCTATATTTAAGTATATATTTATATATACACATATAGATTAAATATGCACAAATAATTACATATATCTTATCTATATTCATATATTTAATATATAATCATATATTATTTCATATATGTTTTAATTATGGATGACTTATTATATCCTGGGCTATTTCCTCCTCAATAAAAATCATTTTTAAGACTACTTTAATTGGTCAATGACAACTGACCTAAATATCCTAAATTAGAACATTGCACAGGAGATCATATTGGCTGAAATAATTTATTAGACTATTAAAAATTGTGATTTCTTTGATATCTTCTAGATAGTTATAAGAATATAATAAAAAATCAATAAGAAACATTTTTCCTGGTCTCACACAGACAAAACATTCATACTTCATAGTTCATAATTCCCATAAATCCAAATGGCTATTACCAGTCACCCAGTGCTGTCATAGGTTATGAAGCAATTAAGACCTTTGAAGAGTTCAGAATGACTGTTTTCCCCTAAAACACTATGCAATCCACAAATGACATTCTGCTGCATTTAAGTCATTTTAATGGTTTGATTGGATCCCATTTATCACTTGGACAAAAAATTCAGAGGACACATTTTTCATAATCGTTCTGTAAAATTATTGCAGTACATGCATTACTTAATAGACTGTTCTCAATTCTAAGGTACAAGGGCATAAAGGTAGTCTTAAAATGTTAGCTTCACCTCTATTACCTTGAATTGGTGCAATAACACTAGCCTGTTTCCTCAGTATTTTACTGGAACTCTTTCTGTTGCCACAGGGTTTTCACGCCTACATATTTTTATGCATGAGAAGATATATACAGCTATGACCAGAAGGAAGCATTTTTAAAAGCAATCTTTAATCATAGCTAAGTCTTTTAAATGATATGGAAGACAAGTGTAATGAGCAAATCTGTGTACTGGCTGGAGTGACAGGTGCAGATAAAGTCAAGTTGCTGTTATCAAGAAAGGACAGAATGAAGATCGGTGCTTAAGAAAAATGAACAGAAATGTGCTGCTTGAAGGCCCCAAAGCAAACACTGAGGTCTGGATGACAGCTTCCATTTTCACTTGCTGAATGCAAAAGATTGATGACAAGTGGTAGACGATGGAAAAAGACAGCCTGATCCTCTACATATACAGCATATTTCAGCAGTTTCCTACGAAATATTAAACTTAAGTTTTTCGACCTAAGCCCAGATATAGTTGCAATAATAATCAAGAATCTTACAAAATCACAATAACAAATCAGAAATGAGAGCAGAGGAAAGTCAAAAATAGTTAAGAAAAGAGGTCTGCAATTTAGGCTCATAATATAAATAAATCAATGTTATAATGCATGCACATAATTTCAGAAATGGAAATTAGCATGTAATGATCTATTTATGAAATTAAGGTAACTATACTTCTTTGGATATTATTAAGTTTACATTGAAATAATTCCTCTTTGATAACATGAATATATAGGTCAAAATAATCAGCAAAAAATAAGCTATCTTTGAAATATTTTTGAAATATACTGGACAATATATAGTCAAATAGTTATAACTTGCAAATTTTCTATTTTATGTCATTATTTTATATCTTCTTTTTAATATATATAGTGTTGATTATCATCAGCATCACATTCTAATATGATAGAATGCTAGAAGTAGAAGGTTCACTAGAAACTCCTTAATTTGTTGAAAGAAATTAAGTTTTTAAGTAGTTGAACCATTCAAAGAACTTTGACAAAGATTTTAACAACTACTGCTACACAGAAGAATATGCTTTGCTATGAATTTGATGCACTGAGTGACAATTCTATTATACCATATTTCACTGAATGATAGCACTATTAATTATATGGCACATCATTGTTAAAATTGATAGACTTTAAACAATGATATGGAATCATGTGGCACACCCTAATTTCAAAGAAATTTTATTTTTGACCTTTGCAAAAACCAAGGTCATTCATTACTTACAGAAAACTAACTCAACAACCATGTAGAAGCAGAACTTCTGGAACCATAAAGAAAGACTCTATCCTAGACTTTGTCCTAGGATTTGTGCAAAAACAAAGATCTCTAATTACCAAAGATTGACCTTGATAACCACAACTGAGCAGAACATTTCATGACACCATAAAAAAAATAAATAAAAACCTTGGGGTTCCACAATAAACATGGCCATAGCCTATAGTTTATTCCAATACAATATGCTTGAAAGGTGAAGAAACCCTGTATCTCTTAGACTAAGGAAATTTCCTTGCTAATTTCACCAATTACTGTGCCTATGCAAAAACAAAACAAAACAAAAAAATACTTTCCACATCAGATGCCCCTCCATTTTTTTAATTTGATGTTTTTTTTTCTTTCTTTCCTCTTTTAAATTTAAATTCATAGTTTCTACACTCAACCCTGCTTTTTTCCTTTTTCAGCAGACTCATAGAGCACAAATCAGCTTGTTCCACCTCATACATTGAGGAAAAAAAAGTGGATGGTACTGGAGACAAGAAGTTTCTTGAACATTGAGTGGAAATAAAAAAAGATCAGTCCTAAATACCCAACCCAAAGTCAACAACAATTAGAATCAAGAGACCCAAACTACAACAAGTTATACACAAAAGAGACTTGTTACACTAGCATTCAAGGGGGCCAAGGGTGGAGATAGGGGAAACATGCTGGGAACAGAGGCAGAGAGTCAACATTGGTTATGAAAATTGCCTCAATTCAATATTATTATGTACCATAAATATAACTGTGAAAGACTTGTAATTCATATTGGTCTCAATAAAAATTTTAAAAAAATTGAAATGGGTATCTCAGATTAACTAAAATGTTATGTCATGCATACTAGAAGGAAATTATCACTGGGTTCCAATCAAATTTATAATGAAATCATTTATGTTCTAATTGAAAAATTCTTGTTATTTTTTGTTTTGTTTTGTTTGTTTTGGGGGGCCACACCCAGCAGCACTCAGGGGTTACTCTTGGCTCTGCACTTAGAAATTGCTCCTGGAATGGGGGACCATAAGGGATGCTGAGGCTCAAGCCTGCATCCATCCTGGGTCAGCTAGGTGCAAGGCAATAGTCCTACCATTGTATTGAAACAATTGTGATCTACAGAATACTTCAGAGTTAAATTTCAAATATACAATAAGTCAGGGCCCTTACCACCACCAGTGTCAACCTTCTTCCACCAATGAACCTAGAGTTTGTCCTATACCACCACCCTATGCCCCTTGCCAGCCAGTATAACAGGCCCCTGTAAGTCTATCAGGAGTCTCAAACTTGCAGCCCACAGGCCGCAAATGGCCCTCTGTACAACATATTGTGGCCCTGCCCTAGAGGAATCTTTTTTTGTTTTGTTTTGTTTTAGTTGTTTGGGTCACACCCCCCAATGTTCAAGGCTTACTACTGACTTTGCACTCAAAGATCACCCCGACTTTGCCTCCTGTAACCCGCAGTTAAATTGAGTTTGAGACCCCTCTAGATTGTTAAAGTTTAGGTCCCTTGATTCTATTATAGTTAACTTTGGCTTGGAAATTTAGTTCTGTCCTTATTTATTTCCCTGTCAATGCATCTAAGACCACTGGGCCTCTGGGCCCAGCCTTTATTTGTTCCTTTCTTCTTAGTTCTATAGAAAAATACAGAAATGTGTGGTTAAATAAAGTAATCATGTCCCAAGGTTCTATGAAAAAGTTGGGAGTCTCAATTTAAGAGATAAGAGTTTCATCTCAACATTAGGTGGCAATGAAGAGAATACTGCGAATACTGCTCTGAAAGCAATTTGTTGCGATTACCAAATCATCAGAGTGTCATATGAACCCACTGTGGAGCAAGCTGATTACAGGCCAGCAATAAGGCCTTCCCTCAGAAGTCTGATTCCTGGTGCAGGTGTAGAAAAATGCTGGTTTTATGAAGAGATCCAAGGTTCAAGAGTGAATGGCCAGTGTCTGATCTTTTGAAGCATAAGCCAAGTCATTATGACAAGTGTTCAGGGTAAAGGCCCCTCTGCATCATAAAATCTCTCTGTTCCTATACTTATTAGATAAGAATTGATTGCACAAGTAAGATTATGTGCCTATGCAAAAAAAAAGGAACAATGCACCATAGTACTACTGGTGCCTATGGATGTAAAAATAACAAGCTAAACAACCTGAATAACTGGGTTATAACATGAACTCAAAACACTTGAGAAGCATATCTACTATAATTTCCTATTAAATAGATCCAAAAAAAGAAATGGGGAAAACTCCCATTACATTAGACAGACAATAAGAATTATACCTAGTAAGGAAATATATATAAAGAAATATTCTAGGAATATGCCCCTGCTGTGTGATTACCAATTGGGACAGACTGTGGATGTCGCCTGTGCATGTTTCTTTACTGTTCTGTGCCCCAAACCTCTCCTGAGTGGGCTGACAAGGACCCAGCAAAATTGCTCTCCTAGACTTGCCCAGCCTGAAAAGGCAAGGAAGACTGAGTCCATGAGTGAAAAAATCAGCAGTAACTTGCAGAAAGGCAGTCCTTTGTGAAATCAGGTGGAAGGAATAAGCCCCTGCTGTGTGATTACAAATTGGGAGTGATGGTGCATGTCACCTGTGTTTCTCTACTGTTCTATGTCCTGAAACTCTCCTGAGTGGGCCACGAAGGGCCCAGCAAAATCGCTCTCCTAGAGGCTCCAGAAGAGCCTTTTTAACAAATAAACCCCACTATAAAACACAGGAAAAAAATCACACTGCAACTATGACAATGGGATAATCTTGCAGGCAAACACTATGCACAGAGAATGAAGATAGCTCTGAAGACCCAAAACATGCCAACCACCTGATTAACCACTCAGATAAGGAGTTTAGAATAGAACTATGGAGAATCCTAATGGAAATCAAAGAAATATAGCTCTAGCTGAACAGAACACAAAGACAAATATCAGAAAACTCCAAACTGAAATAACAGATCTGAAAAACACAGTAGCTCAACTGGAAAACTCAGTGGAAAGCCTCACCAGCAGGGTAATAGTAGCTGAGAACAGAATCAGTTAACTGGAAGAAGAAATGCAGAACAATTTCATAAAGCTAAGGCAAATGATCATACAATGGAAAAAGTACTCAAAAAATTTGAACAGATAAAAAATATAAGTCTTTGATCATCTCAACAGAAACAACGTAAGAATCACTGGAATCCCAGAGGCCCAGGAAGGGGATCCACAGGAAGAATCAACCATCAAAGACATCATCACAGAGAAACTCCCAGAGATAAAGACTGCATGCAACCAAACCCTGCATGCACGAAGAGTACCAGCTAAAAGAGACCCAAAGAAAAACACTCCAAGCCACATCCTAGTCACAATGATGAATCCTACAGATAGACATAGATTATTGAAAGCAGAAAGATCAAAAAGGGAAATTACATACAAAGGAGCAGACATGTCACAAGAAATGCAAAAGGCTGGAAGACAGTGGTGGGATATTGTTACAAGATTGAATGAAATAGAGAATACTGTATCCAGCCCAACTCATATTCAGGCTTGAAAAAAGGATAGATAGCTTCACGGATAAGCAATAGCTCAGAAACTTTACAGATGCAAAACCAGCCTTAAAGGAAAAACTGAAAGGCCTACCTTAAGACAAGATAGACTAACAGACACGCCAAACTTATATACAAAGATGACATTAAATCACATGACAATCATCTTCCTCAATGTCAATGGACTAAATGCACCAATTAAGAGACACAGTGGCGAAATAAATCAAAAAGATGAATCCAACCTTCTGCTACCTACAAGAAGCACACCTGAATAGTCAGAACAAATATTGATTCAAAATCATAGGCTGGAGGAAAATCATCCAAGCAAATAACACCCTTAAAAAAGCTGGAGTGGCCATATTAATATCAGATGACACAAACTTTAGACTCAAAAAAGTTGCAATGACAAAGATGGACACTTTGTACTAGTCAAAGGATATGTCCGACAGGAAAAAAAAATCGCACTACTAAAAATATACGCACCCAATAAGAGACCAGCAAGTTATCTAATAGAATTATTGACAAATTTGAAAAGGACATCAATAGTAACACAATTGTGGGAGACCTCAACACGGCCCTGTCAACATTTGATAGGTCAACCAGACTGAAACTCAATAAAATATACTAACCCTGAAAAGAGAAGTGGAAGAAAGAGGCCTAGTAGATATATATAGGATACTCCATCCCCAGAACCTGGATACACATTCTTCTCCAATGTACATGGGTCATTCTCCAGGATGGACCACATACTGGCACATAAAACATATCTCCATAAAATCAAGAGGATAGAAATTTTGCAGATTTACCTTCACTGATCACAAGTCTCTGAAATTAGATGTGAACTACAAAGGGAAACAGAAGAAAAACTTTAACAATTGAAAATTAAAAAGCCTGCAATTGAACAACGAGTGGGTCTGAGATGAAATCAAAGAGGAAATCAAAACTTTCCTGAAAACAAATGACAATGAAGACACAAACTATCAGAATCTATGGGACACAGCAAAAAAAAAAAAATAACACAAAAAAATAAAATATATGGAAGTAAACAACATTTCCATTAATGATGAAAGAAGGGTGGTCCATTTATACATTAGAATATTATTTAGTTATATAAGATAAAAATTTTGCTACTTGCATTTAAATAGAAGGCAATTGAAAGTATTATGTGATATAAGTAGTTATATGAATAAAGTCAGAAAGAAAGGACAAATATAGGTAATTTCACCTATGTATATAAAACTAATAAATTGATTTGAAAAAATAATTAGTGAGCATTGATAATAGAAATATAGTTACCTGAAAATGAGTGGTAGAAATGATAAAAGTTATCATTTAAAAGCTAGAAATCTACTTTGATAAAAAAGATATTATAGAGCAAAAGCATGAAGTAATAATAATAAAATACACACAATAGCTAACTGAAGTGGACAGAATGACTGGGAATGAATTTGCAATTAGAATACAGTTATGGAGATCTAAAGTACAGAATAGTTATAGTCAACAGTGTTATGAATTTCAAAAATGCAAGAATCAAAATTTACATTTTTCTTACCACAAAAAATATAAATGTTTATTTCAACTATACCTCAAAAAATGATTATGTCACCTTTGATACTTAACTGGAGAAAGGATTTAAGAAAAGTAATATTTTTACTTTGATTCCTGTATCATCATTGAAAAGTTGCCATAATAGCAGATTTCAATGCATATTCTATACATTGCAACAGTAAATTAACATTACCCACTCTTATCCTTCAAAACTACATGCCAGCAAGAAAAACTCTTTAGTTTTTTTAAATAAATATTATTGACTAACAAAATGAAAGGAACTTTTAAATATTTTAATTCTTTGGCACTTTTCTAGTTTTTTAAATGAGAGTTTACTGAGTTCCTCTGAAGTCAAAGAATCTTGATAAGTATGTGATTTCTTGAGGGCAGGCCAACAACTTGATCCAAGTATTTCAAGTACCTAGAATAGAAAGGAACTAGGTTTTAACAGTGTAGAATCAGAAATATTCCTTCTTACATGATGGGAAAGTAAGAGATAGAATTTGTTTTAGACCAATTTTTTCACTCTTTCCTAAATTCTGATTTCTCAATCTTAAGCTAGAGTGATGATAAAAAAAATGAACTAAACCCCATGCTGTCTGAATTTAACCACATATTCTTCAAAATTATATGTGAAAAAAATAAGGACAAAAAGATCAGAATATCTTCCATTGCAAACATTTTTAATTAAAAAATGTTTTTCTTAAATATCAAGAAATTTGGTTGAAAATGTTAAATCATTGGCCGAAGAGATAGCACAATGGTAAGGCATTTGCCTTGCGTGCAGCTGACCCAGCATGAATTAGAGTTCAATTCCTGGCATCCCATATGGTTCCTCGAGTTTGAGGAATGATTTCTGAGCACAGATCCAGGAGTAACCCTGAGAGTCACTGGGTGTGACATAAAAAACAAAACAAAAACTTAATTCAACATATCCACTTGATCATAAAATGAAAAAAAAACATCTGTAATAAAAATTGTAATAAAAGATTTGTCATGTCATTCTAGCTTAAAATTAAGAAAATATGAATTCAGGAAAGTATAAAGCAATTGGTTTTTGAAAAAATTCTATCTCTTACTTTCCCATTATGTAAGAAGGTACATTCTTAACTCTATACTGTTAATACCAAGTTTCTTTCTATGCTAAGTCACTGTTTTTCAATCTTTTTTGTGCAAAGGCACACTTTTTTCATGAAAAAAATCATGAGGCACACCGCCATTAAAAATATGTTCAAAAAAATTTAACTGTGCCTATATTGACTATATAGAGTAATTCTCTTGAATATAAATCAAATAAACACAAAGAAATTATGTTATAATTATTTTATTATGAAATAATTAAATATTTTATAATGACTGGTCTATTTTTGAGCTGAAGTCACATGTTATAGATGAAATTGAATTTTTCCCATGGCACACCAGACAATATCTCATGGCACACTAGTATGCAATGGTGCAGTGGTTTAAAAATGTTGTTCTAAGTACATGAAATACTTCGAAACAGGTTGTTGATTTTCCCTCAAACTGTTACATAATTCTCAAAGATGGCATATCAGCTCTGGATTTTTAATCTAATCTTTTCAAATATGCAGTATTTAAAAACTATGATATATTTTGTGCTAACAATACTAATTTCATATATGCATATATTTGCATACTATATATCTTTATATATATATATATATATAGCTTTTAACACACAGAAACTAAACATCAACATAGGCAGCTATCACATGTAGCAGTTACATTTAATATTATTTTTGATGATATAATAACATTCCATAATATTAATAATGTTATAATAAATATTACATTTAATATTATTAATTTTAAATCTTGTACATGTAGAGTATCACAATTATATCAACAAGATGTTAATTTTTGATAACATTATTAACTATATATATAAAAATGATACATAGTCATTCTCCTTCCTAAAATAAAAATCTTAAAACTTTCTTTTGTCTGATTCTCTATTCCACAGTGCTGAGAAGCATAAGAGAAAATAACCACACTGAGAACTATCATAACAATGTCAATGAGTGAGGCAAGTAGAAAGCCTGTGTCTAATACAGGCATGGGGGAAAGACATCTGTGACGTAAATGTTGCACTAGTGAAGAGGGGTGGGGTGGTCTTTTCATGACTGAAAACCAACTACAATCATGTTTGTAGTCACAGTGTTTAAATAAAGATAACAATTTTTAAAAAGATCTCTGGGTGAATTCTTAATTCTACTATCAATAATCTTTTGTTGTCACCAAATTTTCTGATCTACCTGAGCCTCATTTCCATGCAGTAAACTAAAGGCACCTCCTAGTACAGAAGTACACAGTAGTGCTGTAAAGTAAATTAAGTTAGTTGGTGCACACAAAGTTCTTTGAATCACTCTAGCATAGAAGGGATTAATAAATGTTAGCTAAAAGTCACATACATACTAGCATTCTTCTAATTAACTCCAAAGTTATTACACCATGAAAGAAGACTGAGGCAGTTTTAACAATAATATTTATCATGACTACATTTTTAAATATAATTTTTATTTTAATCATAGTGGCTTACATATCGTTGACAATAATATTTTAGGTACATATTAACATAAAATCAGGGGAATTCCCATCACCGAATTGTCCTCCCTCCTCCTCTGTTCCCGTCCTACTTCCCATATCCTCTTCCCTTGCATCGGGGCTGCTAGAATAAGTGGTCCCCTCTGTGCCTAGCTTGCTACTTAATGGTCTTACACCTATTTGGTCTTGGTGCCTTCCTTATCCCCCCCCCAATTGGGAGGCAGGACTAGTTTCAACTGTTCAAACTGTTTGTTTGAAGAAGAGAAAAGTAATAACCTGGAGAAAAAAAA
>PVKC010017311.1:0-20277 GCA_004027635.1 Crocidura indochinensis | reverse complement strand
TCTTGTGGGGGAGACAGGGCCAGTTGGGATTCGGAAGGCTGGTACTCTATAAACAGAGCAGGTATGTGGGAAGGAAGTGGACAGAGCAGTGGTTGGTTTTGGTCTAGGGTTGGGGACTGAAAGTGGGGAGACAGGTGTGTGTGTGTGTGTGTGTGTGTGTGTGTGTGCGTGTGAGAGAGAGAGAGAGGAGAGAGAGAGAGAGAGAGAGTTGGGGTTCTCTGTAAACCAAAGCTCAAGCTGTGCACAGAGCAGAGAGTAAGGAAGGTGCTGACTGCAAGGACTCATTACAATCAGAATGACGGGAGGCAGAGATGGTATTGGTTTTGTTTATTCCTTTTTGGGTTACAACCAGGATGCTCAATGGTTACTCCTGACTCTACACTCAGGAACTATTCCTGCAAGTACTCAGGGAATCCTATGAGATGCTGGGAATCAAACCCAGGAAGGGTACATGCACGCCAAATGCCCTCCCTGTTGGAATATGGCTCCATCCTAGAAGGCAGAAACGGGATGGAGGTGATGGAGGTGCTTTAGTCTGCCCTGTATTTGGGGGGACTTCAGAGTCTCTGAAATGCCACAGCAATGGCCACACCCTTTTATCAGTGCTTCCCATTTCGATCCACAGACCCTTCATATCCTCACCCCTCCTCAGCCAACCATACCCTCAATATCCCTCTTGGGATGATCTTAGGGCCTTCTCTCTGCCCTGCAGAAAAATTAAGTGCTCTCCTTGCCCCATTGATCCCTGGCATGATTAGTATCGCCATTTCTATTAGTAATGACTTTGTTCGCCAAAATAATCAGCGTCAGGAGCCTAAGTGACATGAGGAGCCTCATTAATTTCACCAAGTTTATTTCAATGACAGCAAGATGACAAGTCAATAATGACTACTAATTAATGCACAAGTCTGATTACCTGAAAGTATTGAGGAGGGATGGGGCATCCGGGAGGCAGAAACAAACCTCTTCTTCTAAATTGAGGGGCCATTGGTGATGACACCGAGGTCTTATAAACTGACCAATGAACTGAAGGGTTAACTATGGATCTCCTGGAATTAGAAGAGATTGCCAAAAGCCCTTTTTTTTTTTTAACTGGAGACCATAAAGTACTCAGTGGGCTTCCAGAATATACCAAGGTGCAAATCCTCTGGAACACAGCATAAGATAAGGAGCCCACAGGAAGGAAACAAGATCAGATAAAGGGAGAGCATGGTTGGAAAAACATAGAAAAACACCTGGTCTTGAATCCCTGGGTTACAGTGGCCCATCTTCTGGCAAACATGAGTGGTGTAGGGACCCCTTTCTGGATATTGTGGGTAGCCAGTGTGGAGTGGATGGAGAGAATTAGAACCACCTGGATTTGAATCCACTTTACCCACACACATTTTTGGGGAACTCAAAGAATCAAGAATGGATTTGAGTCACCCTCAGGAGTGCCCAGTGGCAGGAATCTGCCTTGTACATAGGCGCTTTGGATTCCTAGCACCTCCCCAGGTATGAAGCAAATTCCAATTGCTGTGCTATTTGGGGCTCCCCATGCCATGGACCCAGACCCTGCAAGCATGTCTGACCATGACTGCTGTCATTGTAACAACAAAGCCACAGCTGAGGGAAGGGCAGGTGCAGGAATAGTCTCTTCTGGGTAGCTGTGAAGGTTAATGGGGTGGGCAGGAAGCTTTAGCTGCCTGGAAGGCTCTGAAGAGCCTCTCCTGTCCCCACAGCTCCTGGGGAGGGAACTCCTGTGTACCTTGGTTTGCTTTGCTCAGCAAGGACTCTGCCCTCCACCTGCTGAGCATCTTGCCTGCATTTCCAAGTGTGTGGAAGCTGCAGCAGACACCTGGGGGAGCTGTGTTGGCTTTTAGAGGTGCTTTTCTCTCTTTTTCCTCCTGTCACTCAGACACTGCAGTGTTGGTGGACTCCAGGCCCACACTGGGGTTAGGATTCAAGCAGAACAATCCATGCTGAGCACACAGCCCTGAATAGAGGCAGTGGGAAGAGTGAGGAGCCCTGCCACCCAAAAGAACCATAGCTGGGAACTAGAGGGAAAGGACTCTATGGGGTGCGCTGAGCTCGTCTCTGAACCTGTCTCCCCACCATTCCCAGGGAATGAAGGAGGCTTTTGTGTGCACTGTTGTTTGCTTCTGTTTGGAAAGAAATTGTTTTTTTTTTTTTGCAGACATTTTATTAGTGCATTTATTTGGGGGGAGGGACACACTAAGCTGTGTTCAGAAGACCCAGCAACCACTCCCAGGGGTGTGGCAGATACTTGGACCTGGCAGAACCAGCGATACACCAGGATCACCTTGTGTTGCTTGGAGGGCCCCAGGGTCACACCTGGTGCTTAGGGATGTCCAAAACTACACTAAGGTTCTTGGGGCCCTGATGATGCTAGGGAGGGATCAAATCAGGACCTGTGCATCCCTGGATCCCTGTGCCAGCTTCCTGGCCTCTCTTTCAGATCAGTCTCCTAAAATGGCTCCTTGGAAAATTAAGTGTGCTATTTTATCCAGCTTGAGGATCTTGGGACTCACTCTGAGGTGCTTCAGGGGAAGCTGGTCCTTACCAAGGTTGAGGTGCTCACACCCATCTCTGTGACTGTCATATGTAGGGAAAAATTGAATGGGATGCAGAAACCGAGAGATGTCCTTTTTCACTTTTAGGGCACTGAGACCCACTATTCTGGCTAGCATATAGCAGGGAGGTCTGAGGTTCAGGTAGGAATTAAAATTTTTTTCTGGGCCACACCCAGGAGTTAAATCTAGCTCTGCACTCAGGAATCACTGGGATGCCAAGGATAGAACTCAGATGATCTGCATACCAGACAAGTGTCCTATCCCCTGAGTCAGAGAGATAGAACAGTTGAAAATAACCTGACACTGTCCTGGGAGTAAGGGTGCAAGGGCTGATTTCCTCTCTGAAAATCTGTTTTCTGCAGTCCTGTGACTCAATAGAAACAGCCTCTGTCACCTCTGTCCCCCAGCAGGCAAACAGGCCAGGTAGGACTAATGCTGTGCCAATTGATGAAAGAATTCGTCTCTCCAGCCACACATGGCCTCATGCCAGTCAGCTTTCATACACCTGGCATTATGGTGAAGACCAACTAGTGTGTGTGTGTGTACACATGTGTGAGCATATGTGAGCACACACATATATGAGCCACTAACTCATGTTTCATCACCACTCATCTCCAGCTCTGGATTAGCTTTTAATTCTATTCAGTAGGAAGCCATGTCTGAGAAGGGCTCATTTCCTAGCTCCCAGGTTTTAACTCATAGAGGTGCTCTCAACCTTATTTTTCGAGTGGCTGAGAGCTGGTTGAATTTTCATACATCTCTTCCTCGCCTTTCCACAGACCATAGTCCATGGTCACAATCTAATGATTTGAAAGATAAGACTCTGTCATAATTTTGAAAAAAGGAATAGAATTTGAGGCCCTTCAGCTCTGGGATTCTCTAAGCAAACCAAGCTCTGAACGTGAAGCTACTGACATTTGGATAAATGTATTTTCTTTGATTAAAAATGACATCCACCTAATTAAAGCATGAAAATGAACTTCTCTTTCTGCTGTTCATGCTTCAATGTTATATACTTTTATGGGAGGGGGAGGGATTTTTAAGCAATGCTCAGGGGCCCCAGGATCTCTACTAGTGATTCTTGGTCAATAGGTGGATGGTTCAAGGCATGGATTGAAGAATTCAATGCTGCTCAACCCTTATGGTGTTGGAGATGTTAGGGTCACTCCAGCTGTGCTCAGGGGTCTCCAAGGCTGTACTTGGAGATACTTGGGTAACTATGTATTGCCATAAATGAAACCTGGGTCCATTGTATCCTAGACATGCACTCTAACTGCTTTACTATCTCTTAGACATCAGAGAATCATGGCCCTATGGTTTGGTGCAGATTCTGCCAGGGCAGAAATCCATGATGGAGCAGAAGACACAGTCTTTCACAGGAAAATTTGCGGGAAAGAGAGGCATCAATTTATAACATACAAGGTTAGGGGGCCTTGGGGTGTTGGAGTCAGTGTGCTTTAGAGTCAATGGCCCTAACTAAAGTTTGGGGAGATTTATTGGAATTGTGGGGTGTGGTTTCCAGAAGGAATTAATCCCACTTGAGATACTTCCTATTTGAGAGACCTTAATTCACAGTTCCCTAATATCTGTTATAGTCACTCACAATAGGGTCCTCAGGGGAGGGGGCCCTCAAATATATTAATAGGCTCTCAGGGGAAGGTGTCCTTATAGACAGTGATAGGCCTTTAGGAAAAGGTGTCCTCAGGCACTGACTGGCCTTCAGGGTAGGGTGCTTCACCCAGCTCTCTTCAACACTACATCCCATTTTTACTAATCCTCAGACCTTATGGGAAGATAAACTATCCAGGGTCATCCTCTGAGAAGAAGCTTCACATATTCTTTCCCTCCCCATCTGGACCCTTTCCTGGGGGTCAATTCTGCCTCTTAGCTGTATTTTAGAGGGAAATATCTAGTGGCACTGAGTTTAACAGAAATCACAGAAGGATGATTTAAAGGGCTCAGGTAGTCTCTGTATCTCCAGGATATATCTGTTTTTGTAGGTGGTAACCTGGGTGTCACCAGTGAGCTAAGAGGAAGTGGCACTGGGACTTGTGGGGAGCAGAATAAAGCCCAATTTGGGTAGATCCTCCTAACCCTGCATCCACAGAGGGTCCTGCAGTGGACCACCACCTGTCCCTATCCCTAGCTACAGCTCCTCTGTCACTGGCAATTTTACCAGCTGGGCACCCCCGCCAGGCCCCCAGGTGGAAACTGGAGCCAGCCAGTTTAATTGGGCCTCAGATTTGATTCCTGGGGACTGGCTCCCATATGCTCAGCTGGTGCAGTGCCTGCGGGTTCCTGCATTACCCGCTGGGACTGCAAAGCCCTTCTGTTTATAGCACTCCTTGCTTCTTATGCTTAAGTTGGCATCTAAATCACAGGGTAACATCTACACTGGGGATCACTTTATAGTTTCTCTTAATCGAACAGCTAATAAATGTCATGTTTTAAAGGAGTTTTCTCAAGTGGTGGCTTTAACAATACTCATTTTTTAAAGAGAAGGGACGGGGTCAGTGACTGCCCTGTCATTGTAGGATGGGAGTGGGAGAGATAAGCCTTATACATGGTTATTAGACAAGCAGGGCTCTGATTATCAGGGTCACCTTATATGAGGTCTAATAGTGGGGTTCATCAGGCAGGATTCCAGCACTGGCCCCTTCTCATAGATAGGCTCAGGGGAGTTTTTCAGGGCCGAAATTTCTATGGGCTGTCTTTTGAGGCATAGCTCAGTTCACAGGTGGCCATAAGCTTTGAAGATAGAGTCACTTGGGTGAACTTGGGGCACAACAGCTCTGGGTATCTGTAACCAGAGTTTCAGCCTGACTGAGCCCCTGACATGGAAGCTGGCCCTGGGAAATTGAGACTGTACATCAGTTTTAGCAATCTAGAAAGCTGCTTGGTGCTGGGCAGATTGAAGTTGTGGAGAATGTTCTCCTTAGCTGGTCCTCAAGGGTAAGCAAACATAAGATTTAATTTGAAAATTGCAGGTAAGAAGCCAGAAGATAGCACAGTGGGTAGGACACTTGCCTTGCATCCAGCTGACCTGGCTTTGATCCCTGGTATTGCATTAGCTCACTCTCGACCTTAAACACAGCAGGAGTGATCCCTGACACCTAGGAATAATTCCTGAACATTGCTGGGTATGGCCCCAAAACAGACAAATTAAGATTTTCAGATGAGATATGTTGTGGCTCAGGGAATGATGATGGTTCCTGCTGGTGCCCACCATTGGCAAGTTCTTGTTCTCTACAAAACCCCTCATTCCCAATATAGGCAAGACTATCCCCTACAGGACACCAACTACTCAATGACTTGCTGTCAAGCAAGTTCTTTCGCCACTGTTGGCTCATGTCTTCCTTGACTGGTCCTTGGGTAGAAGTGAAACTGCACCTGAATGGTGACAATATTCTCTGTGGCTTGCAAGAGATCATGACCCTCATAAGGCTTTTCCTGTGTCACCTGAGATGAAGGATTAGACATATGAGGGATTTTGTTTTGCAACTTTGTCCCTTCTCTTTAACCCCTCAAAATGGAGAAAGCCCCTGTGTGTGCGTGGGGGGGATGTAAAAGCTCTATCAGACAAGCTTGAGGCTCCCCATTTGGGGTGTGTGTTAAGCTCTCCCTGTGAAGCTATTCTATTCTCTTGACTAATGGGCTGGGGCATACCTAAAGAACACTTATTCTGTTCCTTACTGAGACCCCTGGCCAGGCAGGACAGGCAGGTGGGTAATGCACAGTGGAACCCTTATCTCTCCTTCCATCACCCCCTTTATTTTCTGCTCAGTTTTTTTTCAGGTGACAAGAAGGACAGGATTGATTTCTGGCTTCTGGCTCTTTAAGGTTATAGCCATATTTCAGAAAGCCAAGTGTTTTTATTTTATTATTGAAGCAACACTGGTTTATAACATCATATAGATTTCAAGGGGACATCCTTTAAGTTATCATCATGTTATGTTTGTCACCAGCAATCTGGTTCCCATCCATCACCACACATTTGACCCCTTTAATCCAATTCACCTCCCCCTCCTTTTCTTCCTTTCTAGTCACCACTGTTTTGTACACTTTAAAGTCTACTATTTTTTTTTTGTTTATTTAGGTCCTTAATTTATTTTTCTTTATCATCCACATTTGAGTGTGCCTTTCTCCATCTGATTATTTCTCTCAGTCTAACTTTTTTAGGCCTTTTCAGTTTACTGAAAATGGCAGGATTTTTAACTTTCAAGCCACATCATATTCTAATGTGAAAGCAGAACATGCTTTCCATGTTATGCTATTTTTAGGGTAGACAGCTGAAGTTTGTGACAGCGCTAGAAAAATTGTGTCTCCCCCCCTCCCAAACTTATTCAATCATCAGTAGCTAATTTGGGGGTAGTGGGAATATGGGTGATTAAATTTTTTGTTTGATTTCATTTTTAAATTGTTTTTCCAGAAATGAGTGTTCACTGATTCCAAATTAGATGGATAAATATTGTAAATAAGAATGGAGCCTGTTCAAGTTTGGGTCTGAAAGAAATGTTGGATTCATACAAATTTCATTAAGAGTTCTATCAAATATGAAGAAAGTATTAATTTTATCAAAGAGGGATTCTCATTTGATTTTATTGACTCTTATCTGAATTAAGTTGATGTCTATGGGAAAAGATACTAGACAACATGCGGACCCACATTCCCAGGAAATGGATCTACCTGTCCCCGTTACTACCCCCCCCCCCCAATAAAAATGTTGAGAAGGACCTATGAGGAATAGAGACCCAAATGTCCTCCTTATGAATTGGCATGTCTGTCATGACACATTGTGGGATTTTTCCCACTATGACATCAATCTCCATCTATGCCATTGGTCTAAGTGTGTCTGTCATTTTGAGACGAGATTTCTCTACTCCTTGTTCCATGTGACTCCAAAGTCAGTTTTCTAGAACTTTCTTTCCTGGACACTTTTGGCATGAGAAATATCAGAAATGAATCTTCCCTTTGTAACCAAAATTATCCCCAACACCCTAGTGGAGCAGAGGAGTTGGTCAACTTTGCTATGACAACTCAATGGAGTCACTAGGTGAGTCCCCGAAGCTCTGGCAGTGGGGAAGGCATTTACAAGTGTCCTTCCCAAAGGCCCTTGTGGTTGTGCCTTTATGGAGATAGCAAGCTCAGTGAGTGGACATTTTCAGGATGAGGTTATGATTGAAAGCACTGATTGCACCTCACAACCACTACCAAAGTCATTGCATGGATTGTTCAAAGAGGCTGTTTTCCTGCCTGTTAGCAGGGAAACCTCAAAATGGGAAATAAATGAGCAGGAGAATAATGGCGCAGACCTTCAGAGTAGTTGGTATGCGATTAGGCTCGCCACCTAATATATAGGCTCTTGGTTCATTTCCAACTGAACACTTTATCTTCTGAAAATGATTGGTCGATTGTAATTCTACCCATGTGATCTTCTCTTTTGATCACGGTAATCAAAGGAAGACACACTTTGAATTATGTGTTGTTCTTTTAGCTACTTATTTAAAAGTCCACTCTATTCTCTTCATGTCCAGAGGTGGGACTGCATACAATTTGCTATGGTTTGAGAGACAAATATATTGGCTTAAATTCAAGAGATGTTTACCCCATAAAATACCCTAGAAGAAGAGGATAAAGTCTTCTGTTCTTTGTGGTTGAAATATGGGCTGTAAATATAAGAATTTGCCAAGAAATGGGCTGTCTTTCCTCTCTGAACTGAATAACTGAATAACAGGTTAAAACTAATAAAATAAAATAAAATATAGAGGTGATAAATTCTAAGACAAAAGACAGACCAATTGCCTTTTATTTGCTATAAATTATAGTGTTGATCTATATATCAGCAAATTGCTAATATTGCCTAGAAGTCTAAAGATGGGGATCATTCATTGTCTGAGGGTCCAGGATCATGGAATTGGAGTTTAGGAGAGAAGAGCAGGGTTGTCCATCACCAATAGTTAGGCCAAATGGCAGGATGGCTCAAGGGATGCAGGGATAGGATAGTATCTGAGTTAGACTGCCTGTATAAGTGTTTTGTATAAGGCATCTTGGCTGCAAAAGCAAGTAGGACCTGAAATCCATACCATGTGCAATCTTTTACCCAAGGGAGTGACCCCCTTCTGCTAATATGTCCTAAGACTATTGACTTATTGCTGAGCCCCGTATCCATCTTTCTGGTGGTAGCACTTCATCTAACTCACAGAAAGGCAACTAATGGGATAGTATTGGCCTTTTATCTCAGTTTTGAATTACTTTTATTTGTATATTTTCAAAAGAAGAGAAATATATATATGAATGAATTAATGGTATGTGTAGCTATTAGATCAATATTGTCTTTATGTTGAACAAAATAAGCCATTCAGACGTAAAAGGGTATATTCTGAGGATAATACATATTATTGTATTATATAATTCAATGTTTATACAGACAAAATATTTATATATTCACAGATACATATATGTATATACTTTTGTGTATAGGTAAGTATAGGTGTACAATATTAGTGTTATTATATTTGTACAAGAGATTCTGATGTACAATTCTTTCTTTATCAGAAAAATTGATAAGTCAAAGACTAGAGAGATGGCACTAGGGTTAAGATGGAAGCTGGTTTGTTCTTTGGGACTACATGATCCATGATCATGTACCAGAAGAGCCTTGAGCACTGGTTCTGAATAGCTCCTGAGTACCATTGGGCATGGCTCAATCCTCTTTCACCCCCAAAATGATAATTTGGTGTCTTCCTAGGACACAGGCAGTAATCTGTCCCCCTGGTTATATGTCACCTCTGTGTTGATTTTCCCTTCACTGACATAATGGTCTGGAAGGATCCTGATTGTTTTCCTAAACTATAGAATGTCACTTTTGTGCTTTGAATTGCTGAGACTTGTGCTGTGAGTCGAACTCAGCAGGAGTCTTTGTGCACAGGAACAATCATTCTCAAAGTGTGGTCCCTGGCCAGCGGCAGCCCCCGGGGTGTGTGAGAGGCCACCAATCACTCTCCATGCAAGACCTGCCAATCACACAGGCCTGGGAGGACGTGGCAGTCTGGGCTTTAACAAGCCCACTGGAGGATTTTAATGCTCGCTAAGTTTGACATCTACTGCTTTAGTAAAATACATATATGCTGGAGGATAGAGGAAAATCTCATCAAAACGCAGGACTCGCCATATAAACAAGGTTTCTGGGTTTTAGGAGGCTGCACACTGGTTGGAAGACATGTTCTTTTCTAGTGAGAAATAAATTACTGTCCCTCTCGTTTCTGCCTGGAGAGAGAGGGGACACACACAAACACACACACACACACACACACACACACACACAGAGTCAGACAGAGACAGAGACAGAGACAGAGAGGCAGAGAAAGAGATAGAGAGATACAGAGAGAGAGAAACAGTGAGCCTTACTCAATCCCTTCAGACTTTGGAGCCCACCTTGGACACATTTGGTCTGGTCTGACCATTCACCAGTTAACCCTACTTGTCACCAATACCAGCCAAGCAAGAATCAACTCTGAGGAAGTTTAGGCTACAAGTGTTTGGAGATTTAGACCTTAATCACCTCACAGACACACGGTACTGTAAACAGGGATGATATGTAATATCTCTGTAATATTCTAATAGAGAGATATCAGTGCAAAATCCCCAAAATTTACGAATGTCTTGCTTGCACACCCATGCTGTTGGTTCATTCTGGGAGTCCAACTGTGTTCCCTATAGTTCTTCAGCTCTTTTCGAGGAGGATGGGAGTGGGTGGATGTCTGTGGGAGGGACAGAGACATATAGAGTATCAGTCCAGACCTTGCCCTGCTTGTAGACAAGCAGCTCTGAGCACAAATGAGGCTTTTAACAAGTTGTACAGGTGCCACTTCAGTGAAGGAATTATGAGACCATTGAAAATCTGGACATAGGGAGAGGCAGCCAGGGCAATTGGGAAAGAAATGGAAGAGTGTAATCAATCTTTTTTGATTCAAGTTTTCATGTACTTAGATAAGCTAGGGGCTGGGAGACAGGTCCAGAGATTGGGGTGCATGCCTGGCAGATGAGAGTCTGTGAGGCTGATGCCCAGCACTCCATGACCCCTGTCAGTACCACTAAGTGTGGTGGCCCTACTAAGTCCCTGTATGGCTGGGCCTTCGTAGTGGTATAATGCTGAGCCTGAGCATTGATATGTCCAGTGACCCTGGGCTCTCCTACTGTTCAAGTCAATTGAGAGACCCCTCTACCCTCCTGTAAATTGAAGAGAACCCAGAAAAATGTGACTGGTGAGTGTCCAGCACTGGAGCTTTAGGACAAGTCCTGAAACAACTGGACCTCACTGGGTTACAGGGCTTTAAAAACATTTTTTTTTAATTTTGGACTATACCTGGTGATACTCAGAGGTTACTCCTAACTATGCACTCAGAAATTGCTCCTGGCTTGGGGAACCACATGGGATGCTGGGGGATTGAACCACGGTCTGTCTTGGCTCAGCTGAGTGCAAGGCAAATGCCCTACCACTGTGCCATCACTCCAGCCCCGTTTCTTTTATATCCATTCAGGCCTCCCCATCTGCCACTGTCTTCACTTCTCTTGACTGTCCTTATGGGATGGAGTGGGGTTGATCAGAGGCCTGAAGGGGTGCTAAAGTCTCCATGTAACCCCATAAGATTATCTCTGCCAATCTTACGTACTAGGAAACCTATCTTTCTGGGTGAATCACTCCAGGCTCTGGGGTTCAGGGTGAATGGGCCTTGCTGTAGAGAGTGGGGAGGAGGAGGAGAGAGTGGACCGAAATTTTCTCCCTTTCTCCATCTATGCTCCTGTGCTGGATTCAAGTTCATACCTCGCTTGCTTCACTCCTGCTTCTTCCTCAGGCCAACTGCATTCCCCATCCCACTCTCAGATCTGTCCTCAGACCCTGCTGGGCCCTGAATATCCCCTGCACTGTTGTCCCCAAGGAATCCTTGAGTTCTTGTTTCTGTCCTGACAGTCTGCCTGGATTCATACCAAGATGTCATTCCATCAGATTTTTTTTTGAACTTGGAGCAATTGAATGGATCCTCTACTGTATTTAAGTCAATCAATACTGAGTCCCCGAACATGTTAAAGATTGAGGCGACACCCAAGCCAAGCAAACTATCCTAGACAATCATGGTGAAGGGGTCCAGAGGATCCTGACACTGGTCTCTCTGCTCCACACATACTAAGGGGTGATGGGAGTTGGGTTTGGGAGGAGTTCCAAGGAATAGGACTTGTACTGCATTGAATTCATTCTCCTCAAATCTCACATTATTCAAAGATCCTCTGTGGTTCTGAGGAAAGAAGCTGGGTAGTGGTGGTGGTGGTGGTTGGTGGGGGGGGGGATTGAGGAGTTCCCTTTCCTTTTTTGCCAGCTAGTAGTGCCAGCACACATTCACCCGTGTTTTCCACTTGCTACAAGACCTGATCTATTCCCAGAAGGTGGGAAGTTTTTGTTGAGAATAATCCTATTCTCAGACTGGAAATTGGCTTCTTGGGGGATAGGCCCAATGTGTTCTAAATCCAGTTCCTCCCCAGTCCTGCCTTTCCTCTACACAGATCAGTACAGGCGGGGAAGGGGGAGGGATCATGCATGATTCAGTTCATTAGCTGACGATGACTCAGAGCTGGAACCAAGCCTGCAAAGGGACCCACTTCATCTCTTCTTTATTAAAATGAAATCTTCCCTTGGCATTTCCACAGGCACTTCTCCAGGTAAGGATGAGAGGGACAAAGAGGCAGGGGACAGGACTCCGGGCTTAAATGCCAGCAATCCAATTAAAGGAATGTTTAACCTTTGTAAATAAAGCCCTGCTTGCCTGCTTCTCAGATAGGGGCAGGAAATGAACTGATTTAGTATGAAGCCCCATACAGAGACGAGACGGCTGGGGTTTATAGCCTGCTACATGGCAGAGGGTGTGGAGCCTGCTGGTAAAAATGATTCTCTCTCAAAGACCCACTGGTGGCAGCTGCAAGGCAGCAGTCACAGCCCCATCACATCCCCACACCTCCATGCCACCCTCATACTGAGAAGGGCTGTTTCCCTAAGCCTTTATTCCAAAGAGATTTTGGTCTGCCCCATCCAGCGGCTTGGCTTCTATTAAGAGTCTGACAAAGAAATTAAATGCAAATTAGGCAAAAAAGGGGGGGGGCAAAAAATAGAGCCAGATTTTTATGGGGAAGAACGTGTGGCATAGAAACCATATGAAAAAATCCCCAAAGAAGCGACAAGTGCAGGTGAGAAAGTATTCAAGGTCGTTGGACTGGAAAAGTCTTACCACAAATATGGACATCAATGGACCATTCATTCATTCATTCAGGGTTGAAAGCTTGTTGCTAGTGATGCCGAAAGAAGGTTCAGGGTCTGAGGGTATCCTGCAGTGGACTGCCATTGGTCTTCTTTGGAATTGCCTAATTACATTTATTCATCTCTGATTGTGGCAGGCAAAGGACTTCCAGTGGCTTCTTCAGATACACTGATAAGAGAAGTACTAGGGAGGCCAGAGTTAGAGTAGGTGCTTGATTTTCACATAGTTGACTAGAGTTCGATCCCAGGCATCTTATATGTCCCCTTTCTGAGCCCATTAGGGGTTATTCCTGAGTGCAGAGCTATGAGTAATCTCAGCGTGCCCTCTGAAACCCCCCCGAAATAAAAGATACCATAATACCATCAAGTAAAAGACAATGACAATGTGTAGAAGTAGAAATTTATAAAGAAGAAAATATTTTGTCTGCAAGGAGACATACAAGGAGATACATAGAAGTTACCAGCTCATTGCTCAGGGGTTATTCCCAGTGGTGCTCAGGTGGACCATGCAGTGCTGGGTACTGAGTCCCAGCCTCTTGCAAAGCCTGCACATCAATTGAGCTATTGCACTTACCCCAAAGGAGAAAGATTTTGAAATTAAATTTTATTTAAGGATAATGCCCAAGGCTAGACCAGATGTAGAGAAATAAGGAATGCTCTTGTAAATAAATACAAGGTATTTGGACAGTGTTTTGGCAATATTTACTCAGAGACTTTAAAATGTTCCATCATTTGACAGTAATTGTATGTCTAGGATTTCTGAAAGGGAACTCATCAAAGGCACAGGTAGAGATTTATATATGTGAATTTTCATGGTGCATATATTTTGTAAAAAGCGATTTTAATGTGTGATAATAAGCAAGTGTGCATCTAAATTAAGATATATTTATATAACAGTTTATTTGGAATAAAATAGGATTTCATGAGTTAGAAGAATAGCGACAAGACTAGACATACTTGTGATAACTCTCAGAGGTAAAGAAAAATGTGGGCTCCAAAGTCTAGTTGAATGGTTTGATATGAATTTGTGGAGGAATGGGAACAAAATCTTTTATCTATGCATTTGAAAGTATCTATTTGATTCATGGTAAAGCTTTCCATAATTTCTAATCCTATATCCATGTAATGATTTTGTTTTTGTATTTTGGGACACAACTGGCAATGCTCAGGGGTTACTCCTAGCTCTGCACTCAGGAATCACTCCTGGCAGGCATAGGGGACCATCTGGGATGCTAGGGATCAAACCTCAGGTCAGTCATGTGCAAGGCAAACACCCTCTCCACGGTACTATTGCTCCCACCCCAGTGATATAATATTTTCAAATAAATATGTATGAGTCAATGAAAAATATGCATTTGTTTTGTAAATGCAAATATTAGGAAAACAGAAAAATGTCTTTGTGGGTAGAAGAAATGGGACCTTGGGACCCAGTTCCACAGAGAAGACTTTGAAAAAAGGAAGGGGTCTGTCTGGGGCAGGGTGGTTTCCTGGGAGTTTCTTATATTTGAAAATAGGAAGTCAGTCAATCATTCCATCCTGCCCCTTGACCTGTGGGACAGCATGCTAGACTACTCTTGAATATTCTCCTATAAAAAGACTCCCCTAATCACCAGAAGAGGAGTGTTGTTCTAGGAGTGGGTGAGCATTCTGGAAAGAGAAGGAGTCCATATTGGTTGAAGGGTTGGGAAGGATGAGTGTTGAAAGTGGTCAGTAGCATCAAAGCCCTGGGAAAGAGGAAAGACCACGATCTTGACTCTGGGGTCAACCTGCACCCAATTGGCACCCTGGGGTGTGAACTGGGACCTGAGCCCCAGCTAAGAGAACTGAAATTAGGTGTTGCTTGCCCATATTCAGAGCCCTTAACTGATGTGCACCTGAGAGATAAAGGTCTTTGTCTTGGTGAGATTAGGTTTGTTGGTGTCAGGGCCCAGTCACTCAATTTTGTTCTTGGAATCACTGGGAAGAGCATCAAGTCTGACAGGAATAGTGTTGGTCTTTGAGCAACATGGAAGAGCAGGACCTAGACTCCCTTACTGTTGAAAATCCATTTATAACATGTGACTTCCCCAAATCATAAGCATGAACAGCCTAGCAGCACCTGCTCTGTGTATTATATGAATTTCGTTTCTGTATTCTCACAATAAAGCAAGCTCGAGAAAGAGAGTATGAAGAGAATCCTGAAGGAGAGAAATCCCATTGACAGTGTAAATTTACATATACACTTACAGGATTCTGTATTCATTGATACTGTAAATCTGACTCTGTCTCTACCCCCATCTGTCTTGTCTTATCTGATAGGAACACTTTAGATGTTACAGGCATCACCAACATCAGGCAAACGAAAGGGAATGTGAACAGGAAATTCCTACTTATGGAGCAGTTGAATAATTCATATAGCAATACATAGAGCTATAGAAATATTGTAGGTAGAGAAAGAAAAAATCCCCATCAATGCAGATCCATGCATCAGACCTATGTAGTAGGTCAGGCTCCAGCATTAGCTCGCCATGATGGCAGCAATCAGCTGGCTCCATTTCCTACAGCATGCAGCATGAGTTTTTGGATGCTTCAAGCAGGGAAGTGTTTTCTCACCTAAAGAATTTTCTGGAACTGAGATATCCTGCTTAGGATGTATGATAGTCTTTGTTATTCACAGGGGATGAAGGCAGTGGGACCAACCCTGTGTGCCCATACTGTGAGTCACTCCTAATCCTTTTTTTATCTACTGGAGCACCTTATGTTTTCTTTCTTTCTTTTGGTTTTTGGGTAACACCCGGCTTTGTTCAGGGGTTACTCCTGGCCCTACGCTCAGAAATTGCTCCTGGCAGGCTCGGGGGACCATATAGGATGCCAGGATTCAAACCACCATCCTTCTGCATGCAAGGCAAAAGCCTTAACCTCCATGATATCTCTCCAGCCCCACATTATGCTTTCTAAATATGAGATAGACTTCTGTCTCCTGTGCCCTGATCCCCAGTGGTTATTTTTAATTGAATATTTTGGTGGTGGGGTCAAACCCACCTTTGTTCAGAGATTATTTCTGGCTCTGCTCAGAGATCACTTCTGGTAGGATTCTGGGGTTGAATTTGGGTTTGAGGCATGCAGAACAAGTACTTTAGCTATCGTACTATCTCTTTTGCTCATTGACACTCAGAGTTTAAGCAATGTCTCAGGTGATCCCATGGCCTTAACCCACTGGCTACTGCAGGTAACCAGGTGAGTGTGCAGGTCCTTCAGGAACTCCTGTAATGTCATTTCATCCTTTAGAGACCTTTCCTTTTTTAATGGATGTCTCATGCCTCAATCCTGAGGGATTAGGGTTGGCAGCAATGATGACACAGCAAATAATCCACACAAGGTTAGGGAGATAAAATGGGTTCAGAAATTTTCCATCACAAGCTCCTGGCAGACAGATAGGCTATCTGTGGAACCAAAACCAAAAGTAGTCTCTCTGAACCAAGGTCTTTATTGGGAAGAGTAGGACCACCTCCATTGGTGGAGAACAGGTAGGGGTAAGGGGTCAATTCAGAGGTTCTTCTCACCCAGGTTGGACAAGCACGTGCAAAGAAGAAATATCCTGAATAAGTAAAAACCAGTTACTCCAACACCTTTCACGACGTGAAAGCGAGGTGACACCTTAATTCCTTTCTGTAGTCATGTAAACTGCCTGGGAGTTGGAGGGGGTGGTATTGTTAGATCTGATCAGCTGCCCTCTACCTGAAGAAATGGAACCACAGTGTTAGAGCATGGGCTGATTGGCTCTTCTGGAGTTTTTGAATGGTTCTGAGTAGAAACATCATCCCAAAGATACAGACAACCCTCTGTTTCACTGGCACTGAATAAATCAATGGAATCAGCGGAGAGTTCAAACTCTATAATTCTAACAGAGCCATCGCGGATGGCTGAGGCAATTGGGTCTCTTGTGAGTTAGCAACCAAGTGTAATTGATGAGGAGAGTGACAGCTCTTTGTCTTCCTTCAGTCCATTTGTCATTTGACAGCTGGCTCTGTCTTTATCTTTTGCTGGTGCCTCTGGGTCTCTCTCTCCCTGGGCTCTTGCAGGGCAGATGCACTTCCTCCCCTCCTGACAGAAAAGATCTAGAAAGCCATAACATGTTTTAATGCAATTCAACTTTTTGAATAATGCATAATTGGAGAGTTCCAAAATAATTAGTTTATTATAGTGGGTCTGGAAAAATGAACTTGCATCTCATTTATGAGCCATTAGATCCCATGTTCTACAAGCTTGATTGCTATTAATGCCGCCAGCATGTAATTTAGCACAGTTTATTAAAATGTGTCACATGTGAGTGTTGATTGCTCCCAGCCCCCACTTCTGGGGGCAGGACTGAATGGGTAGGTCTGTGATATCTTTCCAAGGTAGGGCAGAATCTTGCTTCACTTACTATGTTTGTGTTTTGTGGCAATATATCCCGAGTGCCTAAATGTGCATTTTGATGCAATTAAGTTGATTCAGTTCTATGTGCAAGCAGATACCTCACATCGCTACATCCCTGATCATCAGACAAAGCTAAAACTCTGTCCCCATCGTGCACTAAATAATAGCTTACAGTGCTTGCCAATCCCTTCCTCACACCGCTGATGGGTCTCAGTACCGGGATCCCAGGAGAACATTGAATATTTGACTCATTTATTTCAGGGACCTTAACTTAAGCCTAAGAATGAGTCAACACTTTGACATGCAGAGAAAAGGAGAGAAAAGAATCAAAGCATGGAACCAGAGGCAGTATCCAAAGATATGTCGTCTTGTTGGAGGAAGTAAAAGCAATGAATTCCTTTCTTAACAGACATGTTCCTGGAACATTTCATATGATAGGATGAAAACCAAACATTCACTGCGTATCTTCACACATTGTCCACATGTGCTTGTGTGGGATACAAAGAGATGGATGAAGAGTAAGGTATATTCTTAATTTCTAAAATAGAGGCTGTTCTAGCAGTGCTTGGGGATCCCCTAGAGCTACTGTATAGATGGGGACCCATGGATTTATTTTCAGATTGCAAGTGCAATTCTTAGGCCCAATTTCTGCTCAGAAGACCCCATTTTATAACTATCACCCTCTCAGGGGATTTTTAGTAACTTCTAGGAACAGAATCCAAAGACCAGTGCACCAAGGCATGCGTTCTACCATTTCTATTAACTCATTGGCCCCCAAAAGTGGGTACTTTCCTTAGGAATGGATTGAAGATTTATTTTTAATTTATTTTCCTATAATAGTGTCCTTGTTTAAACAGCGTGATTATAACATGTTTGTAGTTGGGTTTCGGTTAAACAATAAAAAAAAATAAAAAAAGCAAGTTTTATGAAAAAAACCTGAGTACTGTCATAAAATTGTGGAGACTAAAGAGTAGAGGCCTGAATATAGTGGTGGAGTTCATTGGAGCCAGGGGCTCAACCAGTGGAAAATGTTGGCATAGTGCTTTGGTGGGGTACCCTGAATTGGAAGGACCACTGATCCCCAATGCTACAGTCATGGGAGTCTATGAGAGGGACCCAGAAGGCTGGCAGAGGGGAAATTATGAATCTGGGGATCCTGACTTCTGGTCTGGGAAATGCTGTGTAGACTTGAACAGGATGCATTGCATAAAAAGCATCTATGGACCAAATGGTCTAGGATATATAGGTGATTTAATCTCTTCTTCCCCCCCCCCTACTCTGTAGAATGCAAGAAGAGAGTCCCCAAAGAGCTGTTAACTGCATCTAAGTGATCTTGCCAAGAGTCTTCAAAGTCTGAGTTTGATTAGGAAAATAAACACACAAAGAGAAGAGCTTTTGTTTCTGAGCAATGTGAAGCAGACTTAATACCCAGAGAGACAGACTTAGAAGATGATTTCTGAGATACTAGTGGGAAGGACATGCCAGGAAAAGGCTCTATTGTCCAGTATGCCACAGGGAAAGATCTAGTCGTTAGATTCTAGTGTGTTTAATTTCTCAGAACTGATCATTTTAAATGCTACCAAGTGACTTTTTAAATAGTGATTTTTGCATCTAACTAATAACAAGTGCCTTATGAGGAGCCAATTCATTAAGTAGTATGGTATGGTCGAAGGATGCCAAGAAGGAGCATAAGGAAGAAGAGAAGGGGGAGAAAAAGAACACAGGAGAATATTTCTGTCTGTGACACTAGTTATCCAGCTTAAGCAGCAATTATGCAAATGATTTTCTGAGCTCTTTTTTTTTCTGTTTTTGAAGCAAAATAATGCAATGATGCAAAATCTAGAACAAAGCCTGCCATACAAGTCTAATCTGGATAACAGAGTCAGTGAGGCTGCTAACATTCAAGAGGTGCTATTTGGTATGGGCATGTGTGACCTTGCTGGTATATATCACACACATGCCATGTGTGCTGTGCATGTACAGATATTCACATATGATCGTGCATGAGCATAGCTCTATGTGCACAAACATGCAGGAACATTCACAGACACAAGTATTTGTGCATATGTACACATCTCTTGTAGAACATATGCATTTTGCATCGGTTAATGCATATGTGTTCAAGTGCTCACTATGTGTACATAATACAAGAATACCCCTGCATATGTTCATATAGATATGCATACATGTGCATAGATGTCTGTGTGTTTGTGCGTGTATGGTATATGGAGACAAAAACTCTATTTGGACCACTGGAGTAGTTGTGTAAATTCTCTGGATTGAATGAATGTCCTTTTGAGGTGCAGGGGGAGCAGTCTGGAAGCATGTGGAGATCAGAGAGAAACTTGAACTGTGCCCTGACTCAGCAGAGGGTCTGTGTGAGTGTGACAACCCCCAGTTGGCTGAGAGCCCAAATGCAGGAGTGGCAGAAAACTCTCCAGATAGAGGGTGATGTGAGTGACAACTCCTGAGATGATACCCAAAGTAGCCAACACAGTGTTGGCTGACCTGCTGGTGCCTCTTCCCAACAAGAAGTCACTTCCAACCCCAGGAAACTGGGGCACTGGCAAGAAAGTGGTAGGATCCCTAGAATAATTCACTGGGGATACTGCTTCATTCATTCAGTCTTTCAAGGAGGAGGGGGTACTTCAGAGAAGAGGTCTGTGCAGACACTACTCCCCACCCTCTGGGGTGGGGGGATCAGAAGGCTCTGAAATAATGGGAACTATTCCAGGAGCAGAAAGAGCTTCACAACATCACAAGGCTTTTCGAGGCCTCTATGAGTTCAGGTGTCAGAATAGCACATCTGGAGGTGGGAAATGGGGTCAGTGGGCAGCTTGGCTTTGCTGGAGAAGAGGCCTGAAAGCCAAATTGCCACATTCTCAGAGGTGCTGGGAAAGTACAGTTAGCTCTGTGGTTCTAATTCTAGTCATGATGGACCAGAGGCAGCCTTGCTGGTACTGCTGGCTGTTGAGAAATGCCAGCATGGTGCGGGGCAGA
>PVKC010017310.1:0-20282 GCA_004027635.1 Crocidura indochinensis | reverse complement strand
AAAATATACAAGGCGCTGACAGAACTTTACAAGAAAAAAAATCTAATCCCATCAAAAAATGGGGAGAAGAAATGGACAGACACTTTGACAAGGAAGAAATACAAATGGCCAAAAGACACATGAAAAAAAGCTCCACATCACTAATCATCAGGGAGATGCAAATCAAAACAACTATGAGGTACCACCTCACACCACAGAGAATGGCACACATCACAAAGAACGAGAACAAACAGTGTTAGCGGGGATGTGGAGAGAAAGGAACTCTTATCCACTGCTGGTGGGAATGCCGTGTAGTTCAACCTTTATGGAAAGCGATATGGAGATTCCTCCAGAAAATGTAACTCGAACTCCCATACGATCCAGCTGTACCACTCCTAGGAATATACCCTAAAAACACAAAAATACAATACAAAAACCCCTTCCTTACACCTATATTCATTGCAGCACTATTTACTATAGCAAGACTCTGCAAACAATCTAGATGCCCTTCAACAGACCAATGGCTAAAGAAACAGTGGTACATATACACAATGGAATACTATGCAGCTGTCAGAAGAGATGAAGTCATGAAATTTTCCTACACAGGGATGCACATGGAATCTCTCATGCTGAGTGAAATAAGTCAGATAGAGAGAGAGAGAGAAACACAGAATGGTATCACTCATCTATGGGTTTTAAGAAAAATGAAAGACATTCTTGAAATACAATAATTTTCAGACACAAAAGAGAAAAGAGCTGGAAGTTCCAGCTCACCTCATGAAGCTCACCACAAATAGTGATGAGTTTAGTTAGAGAAATAGCTACATTTTGAACTGTCCTAATAATGAGAATATATGAGGGAAATGGAGAGCCTGTCCAGAGTACAGGCGGGGGGTGGTTGGGAGGAGGGAGATTTGGGACAATGGTGATGGGAATGTTGCACTGGTAATGGGTGGTATTCTTTACATGACTGAAACCCAAACACAATTATGTATGTAATTAAGGTGTTAAAATAAAAAAAAAGAAGCAAAAAAAAATATGATACCAAAACTGATAACCAACTTTTCACTAAGTACAAGGATTCTTTGGCTTAAATCAAAATAACTTACAATTAATTTTTTTTTCATGATGCCCAAATTTAAATGAATTAGGTTCTTTTCCCAGCGTAAGGTCAAATCCACAAATAAAAGAAAATTACCATTTGGTTTCAATAGAGATATTTAATTTCCTTTAAAATTTTAATATTTCTTTTTAGTTTTTGTGTCACACATGACCACTATGATCATGACTAGCTGACTTCTTATCTATCCTCAGGCTCACTCCTGGCAAAACACAGGGGAACATAGGTGTGCTGGGGATGAGATCTGGCTCAACAGTGTGTAAGACAAGCACTCATCCCACTGCATATCCTACATGCAGCTTTATGTACCAATATTTCATCTTTCTAAATTCTTCAGTTTAAACATGCACCCTTAATTGATAACAATAGTGTATGTGTATGGTTTCTTTCAATGAAATATAAAATAGCTAAGTTTACCTTTGTAAGTTATCCAAGTTTGTTCTGAACAATCTTAGCTTTAAAACTGACAATTTGTTGTTTTCTTCCATTGTTTTCTTGTCCAACTTTCTTAGAATACTTTTCTGAGCTGCTCTCCACATTTTGAGACTTACCTCTGGATTACTCTTTTGTTCTTTGTAAAGTATTGTGTTTTCTTTCTCTACTTTCTCTAATCTATATATCCTCATAATACTCCATTCAGCACCTCTTGAAGATGTAAGAAAAACACAACCTCCCTCTAAAGAATACAGGAAAGGTACAAATTATAAATAAACATAAAGCAATATATTTTGATTTGATTTGAGTTAATATATTAACTTTGCTAATAACATTACTTAAAAACAAAAAATCCCTAAGTTCCCTATAATAAGGAAATAATTAAACAAATTATCCCATATGAGAAAATAACTTAATTTATTATTCACAATTTCATAATTTTAATAATATTGGAATATGCATATAAGGTAAAAAGTTTCATGACTATATAATTGTTAAAATAGCCACACATATTTAAACTATAACTTCATTTACAGATTTAACTTGGGGATTAGGTAGTACCTAAAAATAATCATTCTCCAAATTTTCCACAAAACAGAAATCAAGAAAATGTATAAAAATATACTTATTAAATTTAGTTCCACTTACTTACACCATCAGACTCTACTGACTACCTATTCTGTCAAAGCAAGAAAGCTACATTCTTTCTTGATAGCTTCTTTTGTGAAACACGATTTGCCATGTATTTAGCAATGTTGCCATTATTGTTTTCCTTTCCAACTGCGTAAAGAGGCAGGATCGAATTTGCTTGTGGAATGTCCTTAGGAAGGAAAAGCTCTTCTAGGCATCAGTGTACATGGGATTCAAAGGAGAAGGTGGTGTAGGTGGGCCATCTATTCTGAGGAAGAAGCAGTTGAGAAAAAATGGAGGGATGAGAATCAAGAGTTGAGAGTGTTTAACCCAAGAATGCAGGTGGGGCTATCTAGCCTACCTTGGCCTTTGTGCCATCCAGGGGTTCTGGCAGACTCAAGTCATTTGCTGAGTTTTCGATAGGTGCACTGGTCTCTTCCACATTCACCTTTTCATGTTTGGTTATTTCCTCCACCACACTGGTCACCACCTCACTCTCTTTCTTTCCCCTTACATTTCCTGTGGAGGAGCCCCAAGGTGTCATAAACCAAGGAGCCAAAACAGAATGGGGCTCCCTTGAGAAGCCTCAGATTCTCCCTTACAACGGTGGCCTCATACTCCCTGGGAGTCTATCACTCACTCTTGATGTCCTTGAGCTGAGCGCGGAGCTGCTGATTTCTCTCCTGGCTGGCTTGTAGGAGACCCTAAAGGTGAGGGAAGAAGGTCATGAGGGTTCAAAGGAGGAAGTCAATTCCAGGGCTCCCTGTCCAACAACCATGGCTTCTCTCTCCCTTGGGCCTTGCTAAGCTCCATTTCAAGTATATTGATGTTTTTCTTTGTTCTTTACTTTCTGTTCCTGCATTTCATCAATCAGTTGGCTTAGTTGGAGCACCTGTCGTTGAAGCTGCTCTTTCTGAATTCTCAAAGACATCCATGTGATACTGTGATTTGAACATGCACTTCTGCAGCTCCTGGAGATTTTTGTTTTGCTGCTGGCTCAGGAACATAGCCTTCTGGTTTTGTTTTTTCACCTGTGGGCATGTTGAAAGTGAGGCCGAGCAGCAGTGATAGCATGATCATGAGTTTGGACAGGCAAGGCCACTCACAAGTTCAAGGCAGACAGAACATGGGTACAATCAGTTTGTTCCCTGTGGACTTAGATCCTAATGTACTTTCTCTCAAGACCGAAGTGATTGGTCTATGGTCTGCCTCAAGACCACTGAGTCCATCCATCATCTCACCACCTCTTTAGGACCTAAACCCTAGTTTAAGGCTCCTGAGTCTCAGTACTGCTATGTGATCCATGTGTAGTAAAGTTCATGTTAGTACATGACTGATACCATCCCTCCCTGATCTCTTTTCAATATCTCTTGTGCTGCTTCATCCTTGAATTTTAACTCCAGTCCTTTATGTCCTAGACACCTGGCCTCTCCAGTCTCCATTTCCTGATGGAACTGTCTTAGTTCTCTCTCTCACACTGACCTCATTAGCACTTCCTTCCAGCCCCTCTATGGTACTACCCTCCGCCCTTCATGCTGGAGCAGGAGTTACCTCATTCTTGATATCTAACAGGACTTCCTGATGGCAGCCATCAGTTCTTGCTCTTCACACTGGAAGACAAAGGTGGGCTAGTCAGAACCTCAACACACCCTCCTTGTGGTCTCATGTTCTATCATGCAACTAGGACTTTCTGTTCTCTATTTTGTCTCTTTCCTCATGGAATACAGAGGAAGGTTAAAAAAAAGGCTTATTTCAAAATTTCTTACTCAAGGAAGCAGTAGACAAGGCAGCAAAAGCAGGCCAAGGAGGAACAAGAGCCACACCCCAAAATTGGGAATGCAACAGGAAGAGTATCAGAGATGGAGAAAAATGACACTGGAGGCAGCACTGCCTTCCTAGCCACTGATCCCATGGGGAGAGCACTGCCATCAAGGAGTGCACTGCATCAAGAAGATGAGAATGGCAGAGCAGAGAAGAACAAGGGTGAATGAGGAGAGGAAGAGAGACCAGGTGTCCTTAGGTCATGCTTGGGAGGTATGACAAAAGGGAGACTCCTTCATTACATCAAAGTGCATGGAGAAAACAAGGAGTGTACAGATACTCCTCGCTTAATGACCTACCTTTTTAGCGACCGCTCGCAATTACTCCCACCTCTTCACAGTTATTTTATTTTATTCTATTTTAAATATCCTTTTTCCATCTTGTACACTACAGTACTGTGGTTTTTGGCTCTTTAATATGCCTACTTTATTAACTTCATGTTCTGTGATACATTGCAGTACTGTGTGTAAATTACACAATCTATGCAAAGTAAAACAAGCGGACATTATCAGTTTGATCGTTCTCGTTTCTTTACTTTTTCAGAAAACTGTATTGTCAAGTACTATACATATACTGTACTACTTACTGTATATAGCACATGCAGTTCCTCACTTAACGACTAATTCGCTTTGAAACAAAACTTGGTCGTTAATCAAGGAGTACCTGTATTATGAAGAGACCCATTAGCAGTACAATGTGCATCCTTGCACTCAGGGTTCTCTTACCATGTTGAGGCTTATTCAATTTGCACTCAAGTTCCTCTGTTCAGGCCCAGGAGAATAGGGGGAATCTAAAAGGACCCCTTTCATCCTCCCCAAACTTGTCCATTTTAGAACCAGAACCACCTTTCCAATGAAGGGGTTTGCTTAAACTGCTGAATGGTCCATCTGACAGTTCACAATACAATCCAAAATGGCGTATGATAAATAAGAAGAGATACAAGAGCCTGTATTCTTTAGGTTGCCCACCAAGTAGGGACCAAGGGCTGCTTCTGCCCATCTGGTCCTAACTCAGTGCCAAAGGCCAATTTCACTCTGAAATTGAAACACACTGAAACAGTTTTCCCTGTATCAGATTGTGGCATGTGGGGAAACTAATTCTTCTGGATGCAATTCCCTCCCCTCTTCCTAGAAAGCCACACAGGGAAGGACTTACTCCCTTGGGTTTCTAGCTTCAGGGGTGTCTGGGCTGGCTGCATGGGTGTCCTGGCCATTGTCTTTCTTGTTCTTCCTCATGTGCCTCTTGCCAGGGATGCAATCATTTTCTCTTGCATTCTTTTTGAGTTGCAGGGAAAAAAAGCAGTATGATGTTCCTCAACTAATGACAAAGTTCTTTTATAATTGTTCCTAATAGAGGAAACTAATATGACAGGGCATAGCATCCTCAATGACTATCAACTAAACTGGACTCAAATGTGGATAGGGAATAAAGAACATTAATGTAAGTTACTTGCTTTTTCAAACTCCAAATTCTGGGGAAAACCCATGCTGTATGCAGTAGAGAAGTGGGCATGTGAGTCATTAGAGATGGGGTGTTGGTTTGGACTCAGGGCCTCAGGCTTGTAAGGCAGGCAGCTTTAGCTGCTGAACTGTCTCCTGGGCTGGAGGATAAACAAGATATTCTATGTCTACCCTATCCTTTTGTTGAACAGCATACCTGATTTTTTTAAACTTTAATTATTTATTGATTGGTTGGTTTGGGGGCAACACCCAGTAGTACTTAGGTGTTACTCATGGCTTCTGAACTCAGAAATTACCCTTGGCAGGCTGAGTGGGACCATATGGGATGCCAGGAATTGAATTGAATCCCTCTCAGGTCAGCCACAGGCAAGGCAAATGTCCTACTGCTGTACTATATCTCTGAGCCCACCGTGTCTTATTGTATAAGCCTGATTGATAGAAAGAAAAAAATTTCAACCCACAAATATTCAAGGCATAAAAAATTGGCCAAGGAAATCACATTGTTTTAACGGAAAAAGGAGAGAGAGAGAGAGAGAGAGAGAGAGAGAGAGAGAGAAGGAAAGGAGAGTAAAAGATAAAGGCCTGCCATGGAAGCAGGCCGTGGGTGGGCAGAGGAAGAACAGGAGAAAGAATGAGAAGGTAACTGGAGACATTGGTGGCAGCAAATGTGCACTGGTGAAGGGTGTTGTACATTGTATGATGGGAACTCAATCGTGAACAATTTTCTATTTGTATATTTTATTTATATATTTATAATTATAATATCTAAATATGTGTATAATATATATATTAATGGCCAAGAGGCTGGAGCAATAGAACAGTAAGTAGGGCCCTTGTTTTCATGGAACTGACCAACATTTAATCTTGGCATCCCATTTAGTCCCCTAATCTTACCAGGAGTGATTCCTGAGTATAGAATCAAATATAACCCCTGGGCACAGCAGGGTGTGGCTCCAAGACAAAGAAAAAAGTTGGTCTGAAAAATGTTTTTTCCTAGTTCTGATAAAAAGAGTGACAACAAAAGCTAAGAAAAGTTTTAGAAATGTCAGAAATTGTGCTGTTTAACATGCATTTTCTTCACTGAGAGGAGTGTTTATACTTACACAAACCTATTGGTATCTAAATATACCTAATGAGATAGCCTACTGGAGTTGTAGATGATAACTTACTAAATCTATGAGTGAGAGAGTGAGAGAGAGATCGAACAAATGGAACTGGTGAATGATAGGCAGAGCCAGCCTTCAAATCCAAGTCTGATTTTAAAGTTTCCCCATGGCACTTCTTTATTTCTTCTGAGAAAACATGGTTCATTGTTAGGGTTTGCATATAAGAAGTCACAGCACCTTTCTGTATTCTTTTGAGAACAAATCAACATATTAAAGTACACATTCTTCTACATAAAATGATTGAAAAAATGGGAAATTTGGAAAATTTGGTAATTTACATAGAACCCACAGAACAGAACCAGATTTTGGATTTTAGGATTTTGCCTATTTTTTTTGGTGTTCACTACTATACAAAATACAAAATATATGTCTTAAAATTTTATATATGTATTTTTTTCTTCTATGGTGTTGGAGAGTGAATCTGGAGCCTCTCACTTGCAAAGAATACACTCTCCCATTAAGCTGACTGTGAGTGTATTTTAGTAGAGTTCTGTATTTCTAGTACATATTTACATTATGAATTTAGAAATTGTAGATTACTTTTCCTAATTTGACAAGAAAGAAGAACAGAATATAGGACAAATTTTTGCTTCAGTGCATGTAGTTCAAAAAGAGAAATAACTTTTAAATAATACTTTAAGAATTTGTCATTTTTAATTTTATTACTTTTGATTAGTAGAACTTAAAGTTTTGGGGAATGAGTTATTGGGTCTTATCACACCCAGTGATGCTTAGAGACCAAATCTGAGGTTCCTAAATGCAAGACATATATCCCAGCCTGCTATATATCTTGTTAGCCCTATATTTGTACCTTAAAGTGTCAAAATTTCAGGCCTTACAAATGCTACAATATATCACATACTACTTTGGATGCCAGTATTCTTTTAAAGTATAATTGTTTTAATATCTTTCTGATTCTGGAGGGGGAATCTGACTCAGGCCCGACTGGCAATGCTCTGCTATTACCACGGCTAGGACAGGTTCACAAGGAGGTTAACCACATCTTCTGACAGGTAAAGTAAGAGGGGGAATTTGACCCAGGCACGGACCACTGGTGCTCTGCCACACCTTCTGACAGGTAAAGGGAGAGTGGAAAGGGAAAATCTTGCCATGGTTGAAGAAGGCAGATAGGTCCTACACTTTCTGGCTGGTAACATGAAGGAGGAGACTTGAAGGCAGGGCCAAACCTCAATGACCACAGCAATCATATCCACCTAGAGCCACACTCCAGAGAAGGAAATCAGCCCCATGCCAGTAGTGACAAAGGAGGCAGAACACTCCAAGTCAAAACACCAAATGCAAAGAAATATGGATAAACTAAGAAAGACACTACCAACCAGGGATTTATGGAGTAATTCTAGCAAGTTTCCAAGTTCACTAAAACGCACGGACCCAACAGATAAGACCTTAAAGACAGCAGTGAAATCCATGGAAATAGAAATCAATGAATCACTAGCCAGCAAGTTCAAGAAATCTATAGTTGAACAAATCAACCAACTCAAAGAAGAACTTTTAACAGAAGATGAGAGAATCCATACAAATGGAATTAAAGAAAATAAAAAATGTCTTAGAAAGACATAATAGCAGAATTACACAGCTGGAGAATCTCATAGAAGAAATTGAAAAAAAAAACAGTACAAGCCAAAAATGACAAAGGAAATAAAAGGTAAACCATTGGAAGAAAATGTTAGGTATTTAGTAAACAAAGAAAAAAGAAATAATCTCTGGATTGTAGGGATACCAGAAGGGGAGGAATATGGAAAGGGGAACAAGTGGTGAAGGAAATAGTAACTGAAAACATTCCCACACTCTGGACAGAGACTCCAGTACAAATCCAAGAGAAGAAAAGAGTTCCTAATAAAAAAGATCTTAATAAACCAACACCAAGACATATAATAATCCAGAGAAAGATGAACTCCTTAAAGCAATAAGGAAGAAAAAACCTCAACTGCAAAGGAAGGAACATAAGAATCAAAGCAGATATCCCATATGAAACATTCAAGCAAGAAGACAATGGAATGACATATTTAAGAAACTGAATGAAATTTTCAACCTAGAGTCCACTACCCAGCAAAACTCTCATTTATATTGGAGGGAGGACTAAAAACATTCTCAGACAAAAAAAGAACTTGCATTATTTGTGCAAACAAAACCAATTTTACATGATCTACTCAGAGATGAATTAAACAATCCAAACACCCAATTGTAACAATATACACTCTACACAATACAACTGCACAACAGCTCTCTCTGTCAATAATCTCCTTAAATGTCAATGGACTAAACTCTTCTACTAAAAGACACATAGTAGAGCGCTGGATTAATAAACTTGCTAAACTTTCTTGCTGCCTGCAAGAAACACACCTACAAGTACAGGATAGACACAGAATTAGAACAAAAGGATGAAAATCAATTATTCAAGCCAACTGAAAAAAAATAAGCAGGAATAGCCATTCTTATAACAGACCAAATTGCATTTAACCTCAATAAAGTAATCAGAGACCAAGAGCGTCACTAATTACTGATCAGGGGAACAAAAAGTAAGCCAAGAAGTACTAATTCCAGTCAATATTTATGCAACAAAAGAAGAGCCAGCAAAATATATAAGGTATTTGCTTGCAAACCTGGAGAAACATATGGAAGAAAATATGATAGTAGTAGGAGATCTCAATACTCCACTATCACCACTGGACAGATCTACCAAACAAAACACTAGCAAAGAAATAAAAGCTCTAAATGAGAAATTAGAAGAACTAAGACTAATGGACCTATATAGGGTCCTCTACCCCCAGGAAGCAGAATACACATTCTTCTCAAGTACACATGGAATCTTCTCCAGAAAAGACCATGTCTTCGGATATAAATTTAACTTGCACAAAGTCACAAATATAAAGATTATTAAAAGCACTCTATCAGATCACAATACAATAGAGATCAAGATTGACTTTTATATAAAAAGAAGCTATGAAGAAAATCCAACACCTGGAGATTAAACAACATGCTGCTCAATGACAGCTGTATCGAAGACAAACTCAAGAAAGAAATAAAAAGATTCCTTGGGAAAAACTATAATGAAGAGACAAGTTGTCAAAAATCTATGGGACACAGAAAAAGCAGTAATTGTGGGGAAACTCATAGCAATACAGGCCTATGCCAGGAAAGAGGAAAATGACAAAATCAACAGTTTAAAGGGACACCTTCAGGAGCTGGAAAAACAGCAACAAAGGAACCCAAACACAACCAGAAGACAAGAAATAAAACCAGAGCAGAAATAAACAGCATAGAAACTAAGAAAACAATACAAAAAAGTCAATGAGACCAGGAGTTGGTTTTTCAAAAGAATAGACAAACAGCTGGCAAGACTCACAAAAAAGGGGGGGAAGCACCCAAATAAATAATATCACAAATGAAAGGGAGAGATTACAACAGAATCTCAAGAAATACAACACATCATAAGGTCTTATTATGAGCAACTATACTCAGTTAGGTTAGAAAATGCAGAAGAAACTGACAGATTTTTGGAAAAATATCATCTTCCAAGACTAGTAAGGAGGATATAGAAAGCCTAAACAGGGTAGTCACATCTGAGGAAATAGAATTAGTAATTAAGAAATTCTGAGAGAGAGAGAGAGAGAGAGATGTAGAATAGTCATCTTTGAGTTTTAAGAAAAACAAAATACATTTTGCAATAATTCTCAGAGACAAAGAGAGGAGGACTGGAAGGTCCAGCTCACAACATGAAGCACAACATGAAGAATGGTGAGTACAGTTAAGAAAGAAATAAACTGAGAACTGTCATAACAATGTGAATGAATGAGGGAAGTAGAAAGCCTGCCTAGAGTACAAGCAGGGGTGGGGTGCACAGGAGGGAGATTTGAGACATTGGTGATGGAAATGTTGCACCGGTGAAGGGGGGTGTTCTTTATATGACTGAAACCAAACTACAATCATATTTGTAATCAAAGTGTTTACATAAAGATATTAATAAAGAATCCAACAGGGTCTAACAAAATAGATTTTAAATAAATCAATAAAAAAAGAAACTCTTCAAGAACAAAAGTACAGGTCCAGATGGTTTTACAGGGAAACTATATCAAACATTCTGAGAAGAATTATTACCATTGATACACAGGCCCTTCCAAAACATTGAAAAGACAGGAATCCTTCCTAACACCTTTTATGAAGATAATATCACACTCATTTCCAAAGATGGCAAAGACACTGCCAAAAAAAGAAAACTACAGACCTATCTCACTAATGAATATAGATGCATAAATCCTCAACAAAATCATAGCAAATCGAATACAGCACTACATCAAAAAGATTATACACCATGACCAAGTGGATTTCATCCAGGGATGCAAGGATGCTTCAACATATGTAAATCAATCAACATCATACACCACATCAACAAGAAAGACAAAAATCACATGATTATATTAATCGATGCAGAGAAGGCATTTGACAAAATTCACACCCAATCATGATGAAAACACTCAGAAAAATGGAACTGGAAGGAACCTTTTTCAAGATAGTTTCAGCTATCTATAAATAGCCCACAGCCAACATTATCCTTAATGGCAAAAAACTGAAAGCATTTCCACTAAGGTCAGGAACTAGGCAAGGCTGTCCACTCTCTCCACTATTATTTATTTATCACAGCACTCAGTACAGTAGCCAAGATTTGGAACCAACCTTGAAGGCCAACAACAGATGAGTGGATCATGAAGGTGTGGTATTTAACACAAAGGAATACTACATAGCAATCAGAAATAATATGATCATGGATTTTGCAGCAACATGGATGGATCTAGAAAGTATCATGTTAAATTAAGTGAACCAGAAGAAGGTTAATACAGAATTATAGCATTTCGTTGAGGTATTTAGAATACACACCGTATATACATATAATACTCCAGAATAAATACAACAATCTAATAGAGTAGAAACTCCAAGCACCATAGTTGTCAGCATTTACCTGGGAGAAGTGTTCAAATCAAGTAGAAGAGAAGAATAACACAAAGCCTCAACTATCCATTGTACCATAAAGAAACCAGTAACAACGGAAACAACAGTTTAGAGTGAACAGGTATGTAATCAGCCTTTAACTACAAAGCTCTATAATAATGTCTTCGGTACTTATATACAGATACCCATAAAGAATATGATTGGAAGTCAGAGACTCCAGATGCAGTGATTCTGAACAATATATTTTAATGCCTTAATCTTACTAGGTATAAAATAACCTTCCAGCTTCTTTGTCGATAGGGATTCTTGGTTACAGAGGGTGGACACCCTAATTTTATATCTGGGTGCTCAGTCATACTAGATAACATATTCAGTTTGCATTATGATAATGTCTTGATAAAACACTCTAATATACCCTTTTCCTTTGGTTTATGTCCTCTATTGGGACATGAAGCATAGGATCATTCAGACCATTGAAACAGTCAACTGAGAACCACAGACTTATGTTACAGGACATACTCATCGAGCACCTTTTTGGCAAATTAATGTTTCCTTTATCTTTTTCTCTCTTCTCCCTACTTCTTTTATTCTTTTCTTCCTTCTCCCCTTTCTTCTTCCTCTTCCTCATCATCATCATCATTATCATCATCTCAATTCAATCTATGTAAATAAAACCCACACTATTAGATTCTCTTTATAAAAGGAACTTCAGTACATAAGTTGCAGCAGACAATACTGCATAGGATAGCCACCTACATAGGTAGGCTTCATTACCACATTGCTTAGTACTGAAGAGGGGAAACCTATGTGTATCTTAAACTGCTCCAGCCATTATTCAACCTGAAACCTTCATTTAGCAAGGCCCAACCCCATCACTGATGAAGTGCCTAGAAACTAGGAAAACCTCCCAAATCTGAAACTCCAGTCTAATATTTTATTTGACTTACTTCATTTTTTTATTTATTTTTACTATATTTACTTATTTTCTTTTCTCCTCTTTCTTATCTTTTGCTCTATCCTCCTCTCTTTCCTAAGCTATACCTAAGCTAATTATTTTTCTTAATTCAACCAGTCCTTAAGAGCTCAGACCCATCCTATTAGGGTCAGACCTCTAACAACACCTTAAGAATGAATCATTAATGCATGTCTTTGTGTGGGCATGAGTACACAGACAGAGGATTCCTCAATGAGAGTCAAACCTAAATTGTAAATAATCCATGCCTATAATGTTTATAGCCCCTCCTATATACTCTTCATCCTCCCCATTCGGAAATTCTACTATCCTTTCACCCCCAATCCTGATCAGATATTCCTTCTTATTAACACTCTTTACCCTCAATTCTTAACTCATTAGGTATCGAGACCAACATAAGCCATCACTCAGCTTCCAAGCAAAAGGACACCCTCTCAGCCCCACATCTTATCCCCTGCAAGAAACTACAACCAATACTCCTGCTGACTCATGCTCCTTCTCACCTCCACCAAATGTGTACTTTTGCTTGATACTGAATTCAGTTCCAGAAGGACCCCCAGTGCAAGAACTCTACCCGAGTCCTTACTGCTGAAAATCATTTCTCAAACTCAACAAGATCAGGGTGTGTGATGAAAACGTGCCCTGGATTCCACCCCCTACAAGAATATATCAAAAGACAATGGGGAAACCTAAATTTTCTTTATATATTTAATACCTCTATAATACTACCTCTTAACTTGTTTATTCTTAAATGTAAGATAGTTCCCTGTAGCACTTTTTCCCTTAATTACTTTTTATAAATTCATTTTTATTTATTTCTTCATATATATATATATATATTTGGGAGAGTCTTGTTTTTGTTTTCTTCTCTTCCTTAACTTCACCTGTTTTGGTTCCACTTGGTATAAAAACCTGCAAGAAAAAGTCATGCCTGGGATAAAAGCTCAGGTCAAAACCAGGGCACAGAGATGATGGGGCCTGACACTCTCACCCCCAAATGCACCAATAATATAATAGAGCACCATTTCTTTTTGCAAAGGCATACTAAAAAAGGGGAATTGTATGTATAGAAACAAGTTCTTATTTACTAGGGATAAGAACTCATATATTTTAAAATTCAGGGGCGCCTCCCACCTTGAATATATGTCATGTGGACCCAGCTTAAACTCTATGTGATTAGAAAGCAGCCATCTAACCCCCTACTTCTAGATCTCAGACATAGAACCAACACAGTTTTCCATAATAGCTCTAGGAAACAAACTCCCTCTAGGACATTCTTAATACTGCTCTGACACCAACATGTACCAGTTTTGATATGACATCCTGACAATGAGGAAGTGGCAACAACTTGGTCTAAGAGAAGGTTGTCTTACCTCACCACCTAATGATAAGATGAAATCAGAAAACACATTATCTTTTGATCTCTGCAAAAGTCAAGATTGCTAACTACAGAAGAATAACTGTGACAACCATGACTGGGCAGAACCTATCCAGGGATCAATAAGAAAGACCCTAGCCTAGGCTTTGGCCTACAATCGGTACAACAACCAGATCTCTAATTCCAGAGGTCTGACTGAAGCAACTGCAACTGAGCAGAACTTCTGGAAACATAATGAAAGACTCTATCCTAGGTTTTGTCCTAGGATTGATGCAAACACCCAGACCACCAATTACAGAAGACTAATTAAAAAACAGTGATGGAACAAAACATCTAGAACTGTAAAGAAAGACTCCATCCCATGACCTGTGCAAAAACCAAGATCTCGAGTGACAGAGGCCTGATTTTATCATCCATGAGCGGAAAGTGTCCAGACACCACAAAAAGACCTAGGAGAGAGTAAAAGAACATGTATGGAGCCTGTAGTTATTCTCATGACAGTATACTTCAAGGGCGGAGAAACCCTGTATCTCTTAGGCCAAGGAAATTCCCTTTCTAATAATTCCCAATATTTACTGTGCCTGTGCAAAAAGAACAAACAAAAAAAAAACAACAAACAAAAAAGAAGCACAAAGATTTTTGTTGTTGTTTGTGTTTTTGTTTTTTTCTTTTAAGTTTTGTTTTTATTTTGGGGTCATGGTTATTTTTTATTGCTGTGGTGCTTTTTGGGGTTTTCTTTTGCTTTATTTGTCATTGTAGTTTTCTGTTTTGTTTTCTTGTTTGTCTGGTTTTATTTTGTATTTTTGTTATGTTTTTTTCTTTTTTCCTTTTCTTCTCTTAAAATTGATATTTATAATTTTTAATTTGTTTGATTTTTGCCCCTCCCTTATTTTTCTTCAAACAGAACCACATAATTTGAATCATCTTGCTTTGCCTGATAAATTGAGGGGGAAATAATGGATGGTACCAAGACCAATCAGTCGTATGAACATTGAGTAGAAATAAAAAATGATCAGACTTAAACACCAAATCCAAAGCCATCAACAGCAGAATGTATATCCAATCTACAAGCTAGACACAGAGGGGACCACTTATACTAGCAGCCCTGGGGGGTTGGGGGGATATGGGATGCATGCTGGGAACAGGGTTGGAGGGAGGACAACACTGGTGGTGGAATGCCCCTGATTCAATGCCACTATGTACCTAAAATATTACTGTGAAAGATTTGCAATTCACTTTGGTCAAAATAAAAATTATTTTAAAAAGTCTTTCTGATTCTTTGGTATCTGCATATGACAAATAATGATGCCAAAGCTCCATGTAATCCCATCTTAATATAATTAATGCATTTGCAACTGTTTATTTCTTAGAACCTAAGCTTATTTCTTAGATCCTAAGCAGTTTAGCTATGACAGTGAGAAATAACTGAAATCAGATGAAGATAATCCTGATCATTGGTCCTTAAATTTCCCTAGCTAAGAAATTTTTACTGTGGTGGAAGATTACAAAATGTTTCAAATATGATTAATAAAATGCAGTTAGAAAATTTGGAAGCAAATCCGCAAAGTAAATAATTAATATAGTTGCATTTTATATTGCACAGACTGTATTTCTGGGGTATTTTTCAGGCAAAGCAAAGAGAAAGAGTCTCATATTTTTACTACAGGAACATAAAAACATTCAACTATTTATCATATGTCATTAATATCCCTTCCTGTTTTCCAAATCTTATCAAAATGTGATAATAACACCTACCGTCCAGAACTTGATAGGCTTAACACTGGTATATGTACATTAATTTACTGTTACATACTCCCATATAAGTTCCTGATAAGAAATTAAAAGAATAGGAGTGAATCATTAAAACTTTTGCTCTTAATTTTCTTGAGGGTCATCTAGTAGTTACTTATTTAAGTATACTTACATTGTTAGCAATTGTGAGACGCATTTTGCATCTTCATTTAAAGTTGATATTACTGTTCACACACATTTATAAATTAGGAAACTGAATCCAGAATAGATTAAGGCCATATCTAAGGATTCTAATTATAGTATGAAGTCCTATTTCTCTATCATAAAAGTTTTCTGGGGACTTGAGAAGATAGTACAGCAGGTAAGGTGATTGCCTTGATTGACTTGTGCAGCTAATGCACTTGCCTTATACATGGCTGGCCCAGATCTATCCCAAGCATCCCGTATCGATTCTCCTAGCACTGCAAGGAGTATTTCCTAATTTCAGAGCCAGGAGTAATTTCTGAACATCTCAAAACAAAACAACACAAATAAAAGCCTGTCCTTGTTTTTACTGATATACTACAGTGCACCTTCAATTTTAATATTAAACATTTAGATAATCAGTTTTGTTAATTTTTCCAAAGACAATATCATTGTATAGATCAGCCATTGGTGAATAACAGAATTAGAATTTTTGTAGTGAGAAATAGAATCGTGTTTAAGAAAGTACAACCTAAACCTTAAACACATCAGAGAATATCTAAATACGTATTTAATGCTTGTGTTTTGTTCTTTTTTTTTGACTTTTGTATTTTATTTTTAATGGGAAGAATAGGAAAATTAAACCTGCTGTATTCAGGAGGTACTTCATCTTGGTTCTTGGACTGGTTTCCATGTATTGCCAGGGACTAATCTTGAGATACCTAAACACAAAGCATAAACTTCAATCACTAGAGCTTTTTTTTTTTTAAATTCGGTCAGTCATGGTGCTTTGGTTTTACAAATTTCTTCATCAAGTCTTGAGGACTTAAAGAGTGACAAAGAGTATGGTCACCCTGGGATCAATATATCAGCTTTTGCAATATAGTGTTGTATAATCCTGAACTATAAAGCTTATTTAATGAAAAGAGATCCCCCCAAATGAACCTTTATACTAGTGTATAATGCTCTTTTATCAATTTGAAATGAGAAAATGTCAGCCTGCTGATTATATGCATACAGTATATGCTCATTAAATCACTCACTGTGGGATTTCTTCAGATTGTAAAACTGCTTTATTGAAAAAAATGTGTAATGTTGCTCTGATGGAAAGGAAGCAGAAATAAAAATGCCAGATAGCTTACTTTTAATATTTTTAGTTATCTTTAACTGCATCAACAATAGTTTCATTATATAGGTTTGATTAAAAGACTATTTCTAACTATCTTTTAGGGTTTTGTTTCTAATTCAAATACTGTAATTATAATAGAGTTACTTCTACAATACAGCTACTACTAAATATTCCACCAGCAGATGCTAACTAAAACAAAAGGCTCAATTTTCAGTGTTCTGTAACTATAAGGTCTTTGGATATGTTTGATCTGAAATAAATAGTAAACAAGAGACGGGAAGGTATTCTATTCTCTCTACTCCATTGTTTTCATTTCACAAAGTTTAGGCTTTATTGTCACTTCAATGGGTAGGTTAATCCTTTACAAGTGTCAGTACCGTTAGTTTTTCAGTGTCAGGAGACTTATTTATATGGTAGCTTTTAAAATAAAAATGGGAAGGGAACAGGGCAGTAGCACAGCAAGTAGGACATTTGCTTTGCTCTTGACTTGCAGAGCCAGAGTAACCCCTGAGTGTCACTAGTTGTAGCCCTCACACCAAAATATTATTAATGAGGTTTTTATGGCTTACCCTAGTATGATCTCTACTACCTCACAAAGTCCCTCAGGTCATCATGCTAGGAATAATTCCTGAGCACAGGGCCAGGAGTAAACCCTGAGCACTACTGGATCTGCCCCTCAAACTAATCAAAATAAATAAAATCAATGACCTGAACCTATTCAATAGCAAATAAATAAAAATATTTGGTGAGGGTAATTTTATGAGTTCCAGGTAACTCTACCATTAGCCAGAATTAAAAGACTGTGCCTAAATGGAATAAAGTTCTCCCTATTTCAAGTCAAAACTAAGTCAGCAGTTTTTATCTTTAATTTCACCCACATCAATCTGTCTTTCCTACATTTTAACATTTCAGAAAGTTAAAACTCCTTTCTTGGCTTCTCTTAGATCTATTAATTGAGATTCTTTGGAGATGCTACTCAGCAATTTCCATTCTAAAATGAGCTTTAGGCGATTATGCATGAACGTTTGAGAACTGAGTAAAGCAAGATGATCTTTACAGGTGAAGTTGAGTGGAAAGTACAAAATTCATGTTAAAATTGGTTTTTAAAAACAATAGAGATTTGGGGTACATTCATTTAGACTAACTCAGATCAGGCATGATTATAATAGTATTAGCTTTATTTTAAGAAAACCACTCTCTAATCATCTTCTAGAATGTTCTTGTATTCCAAAGCTTCTTTAACATTTAGATAAATGGCCTAATGAATAGAGACAAAACATTTTTTAAAGAACCTCAAAATATTAATAACTAGAGAGAAAGAAAAATTATTCCTTCAATGTATGGAAAAGTTGCAGAGCCAAAAATGATATATTTAATAAAATATCAAACGCCGATCATTATACTATTATTAATTTCTAATTTTAGCTCTTTTTAAATGTTAGCATTTAAAGATATTTTACAAGTTGGTTTATCTTGCACTTTTTTAGAATTTCTGAAAATGCATCATAAATTCTGATACATGTTAGACAATTTTAAAATTAAATAAGCCCAAATTGTTATATAACCAAAAAAAACCCTCAAAAGTAGAATTACAAAAATAATTTCAAAAATTTCACACCTGTGGATAATAGAGATGACTCAAGGAGCTGGAGCTTATGTTTAGCAAGTGGGAGGCCCAGGTTTGATTCCCAGTACCACCTGTTTCCCTGAGTACTGCCAGGAATAACTGTTGAGTTCTGACAGGTTTGTCCCAAATGCAAACATATAAAAAAGTAACACTTAACTGTTATCTAGTGAAGTATCTCTAATATAATATAAGATAGCCTCCCAAAGAGAACATTCCAGGGCTCAATGAGATGATTACATAATCCAGAGGATGTTCTTTAAAATAAAAGAAAAATGTTATTTCCTAAACTTCATTCTCATTGGTAAGGATATCAAAATATGTCTAAGCAATGTAAAGACTTAGTTCAAAAGATTATTCTTCTAAGGAATAAGTATAAAAATAGTATTTTTAGCAATATGTATCGCACTATCTTTTAGAAAGTATTTACATAAAATTTGGGAGTGTTGATGACCATCTAATGAGACTGATGATGCAAACTGCACACTGTAATTTTGGAAAGTTATCTCTAAGAAGCAACAATAGTAGTAATGGAGCAATACATGACTGAGTCTCTGTTATAACATCTTTGCCCTGCCATAATCATACTTTACAACTGATAAGCAAATTTGTGAAAATTATGGTATCTCCAATGCGGTAATTAAAGCATTTGCAGAAGGTTCAGTAAGTTTTTGCTGCTAGTTGACCATTCTATTAATTCGTTTCCAAACATTAAGTGACTTTGGCTACACATTGGAATTACTGATACTGCAGTTTTTGTGGAGTGTATTCTCATTGCCAGGTCTCCTGGAAGTAGAAAAATGTAGAGGGTGGGGTGGGGGAATGCCTGCTCTCACTCCAGAAAGCCCTGGTGATATCAGTCCAAATTTGCTCAGATTGGTGTGTGTTCAGAGAATGGCAGAGGAGTGGAGAAACTGGACCCTAAGCAAATCAACAATGATGAAGTGATGGATGCATTAGGCATAGCTTCCGCAGGGCTGAGGATTGGCCCGCCCTCTCTTCCCAAGATTGCCAGCTTTCAGCTGTGCGTTTGTTGCCTTCCTTTTGACATTTTCTTCACTTGGGAAAGAAAAAATTATGAAAAATATCTTTTGGATGTATTTTATTGGATCAACGGTAAAAAAATGGTCACATTTAATCCCTTCGTCCTGGCAAGAAGTGATAGATCTGTAGTATCATATTATTATGAACAAAGTTACAAATACCTAATTGGTTAAGAAATATTTTAGGGCGAGCATGTACCCCCTCTTCTGGGAACCTTCCAGTCGAGGACCATTTTGCTTCCGAATATTCTGCTCACCAGTACTCCAGGTGTTGGAAAAATGACGCTGGGCAAAGAACTTAGATCAGGCTCAGAACTGAAACGTAGGTGATTTAGCTAGACAAGGGTAGTTGTTTGATGTCTATGATGAAAGGTAACTGTTCATTTTTGCTGAAAACAGAGTGATTATTGGGTTAGAAAACCAAATGAGAGAAGGTCGAGTTATTGTTGATTATCATAGTTGTGATTTCTTCCCAGAGTGCTGGTTTCATACTGTTTATGTGTTGAGAACAGATAACATAGTGCTGTACAAAAGACTTGAAACAAGGATTATAAAGAGAAGAAATCAAAGAAAATATTCAGCGTGAAACTTTTCAAGTTATTTATGATGAAACTGTAGGAT
>PVKC010017309.1:0-20283 GCA_004027635.1 Crocidura indochinensis | reverse complement strand
GGCAAGTTAATATTTATTTGTTTTTTTTTTTTTGAATAGGCACAGTGAGTATCGGGGATATTAGGAAGGGAATTCCCTTGGCCTGAGACATACAGGGTTTCTCCACCCTTGAAGCATACTGCCATGGGAACAACTACAGGCTCCAGACATGCTCGTTATTGAACCCCATACCAAGCTTCTTTCCTGTAGAAGTCAAAAAACACTTTCTAAAGTTGATCCTGTAAATTTTATAATTTCAACTTCTAATGATATCAATAGCATTCACTGCACATTACAGTGAAAGTTAATAGCAGCTCCTAGGGCTCAGATTCAATTAACATTGGCCATAGTTGATCTGTAAAGAATCTTTAAACCTGAATCAAATCATTCAAATCTATGACATTTCAGAAGAATGAATTTTATTATAGGTGATGACTCTAGATTCAAAATTAATTCAAGATATTCTTGACCATGACCCTAATGCTGTTGTGAAAATTGTCATCTGAAAACCTTAAGTAATCAGACAACTCCACAAAGTTGAAAACACAGTATTTGTCTGTTTCCATTTCATTTTTGGCTAGAATATTTCTTCTGCTTGCATTTCTGTAAGTCTAGTTTGCTACTATTGAAATCTTCTTTGCTGAGACATGGACCTTCAAGTATTGATTTAATGGCTGTCTCCTTGGGCTTTCCTTTGGATTCTAGTTTTACTTTAGGTTTTCTGGTCTTAACAAGACAACCACAAATTCAAGCTCATTTAGATTCACCTGGAATTTTCAAGTCAATTCTTAAATTTTGGCACTTTTAGAGACAATCTTTCTCCTGAGAGTTACCTTCATCAGGTTTTTCTAAGTAAATAAAAATAAAGGCTCTACTATCCTAGGTACCTAATTTTGTCTTCACACAACTCTGTGATAGAAAGGTTGAGGGTCTATTATATATCTACACGAGTTAGGTAGATCCTTAAAAGGGTCATTTTGAAGACAGTGAACAGCCTCTTGTCCAAGGAGTTCCTCCCACTTAGATTCTTCAAGGCCTAAAATGTTTTACACATTAGTTCATCATTACTTTTGGGTTGTAGTCACAATGAGTGGCAGCGGAGAGGCAGAAAATGAAGAGGAGGGATTCAAATCACTTTCAGATTACTTTCTTGCTTTGTCACTTTATGGAGTTCACCAGATTTCAGTCTGCTATTCTAAAGCCAGAAGTATCTTTTGGGAAGGAATACAATCAGGAATGTGGTACATATATTCAGTGCTTCTACATTTCCATGGTTCATTTATTACAATATCATCCATTCATATTTAATTATTTTTAGCTTTCTATCAAATTTCCTTATGACAGAGGAACTTGGAGCAACAGAGACTTTCAGTGTCTGGAGTGAAAGTCCTAGTAATAGTATCACAGAGAGAACTTTACCTGAATTCTGACTTGAAGAAAATCACATTTCCTATATACAAAATGAGCTAAGAAAAACCCAATAAAGTTAAGAAGACTTGCCCAAAGCCACTTAAAACCCTCTCCCAGAATTTAGGTCTACTTATTCAGTTTGCTATCCTTTTAGAACCCTTAATACTTATCAATAACTAAACAATTTTCTGCAAGATATCAAAGAAGTACATTCAAGTTGATGACTAAGATTTAAGTAATAGTCTTTTACATTTTCTCATTTCATCCTCAATGGCAAACCTCACAATCTAGGAATCAGGTGCCATAAAACTTTCTCTTTCTGATAGATTTCCAGAACTGGAGTGTAAGGCATAGTTCTCTTTTGATCATCTCAAAGATGTTCTTAAACTTGTCTTTGCTCCACACATGTTGTTTCCTTTCTAGAATGAATGAAGAACAGATAGCTACCGTCTGTCTGTCAGTTTTGAAAGCTCTCTCCTACCTTCACAACCAAGGAGTGATTCACAGAGACATAAAGAGTGACTCCATCCTCCTGACCAGTGATGGCCGGGTAAGAATTTCATATTTGACCCCTCCACAATTTAGCTTGTCATTTTATTTGTCATGGGCATTATCCTTATAAGAACACTTCCTCATAATTCTAGTTTTTCTTAGTCATTGTTATTCACTCCCCTACCAAAAGGCTTACAAAGAGGATATGTCCATCCTCTGTGTTATCCTGTCAGAATTACCTATGATCTGAATTTTATATATAATTTTATGTTGTAATGATGAGTATAGGAAGTAATAGAAACAGAACATTTCTTTTCTTGTAATTTTCTACTATCTTTTTACCATGGTTGGAGGGAAAAAGATAACTTTTCTATGGCTACATCATGACCCCAAGCCCCTATTCATGTCAGCTTTTATCTGCAATATCTCAGGATTCCCTTGCAGCCAATAGATGACAAAAACTATACGAGTGATGAGAAGAGTCTAAAAATATGTTCAGGATCAGTGCGCAACGTATAGTGCAGAATTCTAAAATAGAGCTCCTTGGATATGAAGAAATAATACCTGGGTATAGGTGGCATACTTACTTTGAATGTGGTCAACACAGGTTCTATCCCTAGCATCCCATATGGTCCCCTCAGTACCACAGGAGTAATTCCTAAGTGAAGAGCTAGGAATCACCCCAAAGCATTGTTAATGTGGAAAGAAATTAGAGCTGCACTTTTACGATCCCAGTACTACAGTAGCAAAGCAGAGAAATGGTGAATGGAATCTGCAACAGATTGTTGTGAAGAGGGATGCCTGCCGGAGGTCTGATATTAGATGGAAGTTAGACCACAATAAACTTGAAGTCCAGGAATTGGGAGAGAAAAAAATTGGAAATCACATCCGTTTCCTTCTTTCCAATCTCCTACTGTTGGTTGCTTTTTATTAAATGCAGTCAAAAATCATCAGTGCATCAACACAAGTTGACTTCCCAAGAGCTTACATAAAGATGAGACTAAATCTATACTGTTGCTTGGCCTTCTGCTCAAATCAAGTGGAGAATAGATTGGAAAAACAATAGAAAATGTCAAAATCACAATCATATTTCCAGACTCACACTCTTTATTTATCATTGCAACATAATCAAAGAATTCTCTTGAAACTCAGAAGCTACTCTAAGGTAGATATACTAGAACATAGACTACAACAGCCAAGATATGAATGAATTTAAGATACAAATTCTTACCACTAAGACCCAGTTAAGTTCTGTAAATTCCCACCGGAAATAATTACCTTGAAAGGAATAAAATCTTTTCTCCCTTTTATGTACCTTCCTTTTACAACCTAGCAACCTCAGCCACATTGAAACAGTTCGTGTCACATCAAAATGCATGCAGAAATAACCAGAATGTAACCAGAAGAAAATTGCCAAGCACTTGGCTTTTCTCTTTTGCTTTTCAGAGATTGCAAATTTTATTGCAGAAAATTGTCAATTCAGAAAATACAGAATAAATATCAGGAGTAGTTCTTGTGTGTAGAGCCAGGAGGAACCAATGAGCATTGCTGAGTGTGACCCACAAACAAACAAACAAAATTCCCCCAAACCTATTTACTTTAGCTAAACCTAGAGCAGAAATAAGAATTGATTAGAATGAACATAACTTATACAAGAGTTTTCTATTCTATTTTAAACCTATAGCTATCTTGTGCATATACTCCCTTCTTCCCCAACTCATTCTTTCATGTTTTTGTAGAACCCTGATTTTTTAGCCAGGTGATGTTAAGATGGAGAAGCTCTCTGGTTTAAATATATAAGTTTTGTCTAGGTGCTGACTTCTAGATATTTGTTTGTTCTGTTGTGGAGCAAGTCACAGATCCTTCTTTTATGAGGCAGACAATTTAGTACCCGGTTCTCCTAACTTAACTGCTTACCGATGATTTCCCAAGCAGCTCAATTATACAAGTCTATCTAGTAAAGGCACAGCCTAGAGTCAGTGTGACTTGCTTTTAAGACCTGCCAACAATGCTTTATTATACTCATTACTTGAGTTCTCATTATCTACTTGCAGATTTATGTGGATGAAAGTTGTGGGCTATTATGTTCTTCTAGAAAATTGTTTCTTTTGTGTACTTAGATGAGTAAAAATCATGTGGAAGCACTTATACTCCTACAACAGAACAGACCTAGCTTCTGAGTATTGAGTTTCAATTTCTCGTCTTACATGTTGTCAGGGAGATAATTATTAGTCTGTCAGATTTGGGATTTTTTATATTTGGAAAGAAAAAGGCACACTAGAGTTTTTGAAATTAAAACATTCTGCCAGTTCCAACATGCTGCTACATTCACCACCTTAATTATTCGGGTTTCTTACATTTACAGGAAAACACAATTTATTGGAAAAAAAAAAGTTCCTCTCTGCTATATAGCAGGATTGCAATGCTATTCACACTTAAGCTTTGAAAATAACTATGTGCACACACATGAACATTCTCAAGAACAATTAGAATTTCTGTCTCTCATAACAAACCGAATCTTCTAAATTATCTTCATTAGTGATATTTTTAAAGGCAGTCCATTTTAATTAAATTAAATAAATCTAGTAGGCCTGACTAATTGAAATATTGCCTGCCATTGAATGATTAGCCTCACTTTTGTTAAGTTTACCTCTCAAAGTTCAATCTTTCTGATTTTGATGACCTCCTTCTTCCCACTTCGAATGCCCATCTTTCTCAAGATGGATACCAGGAAAATAAGAAACAAATGCAACTTATATGACCTCCAGACAAAAAAATCAAGATCTAATCTCTGCGTTCTGTCTGGTCTGTGCCTTGGCACCTTTGGCATCATCCGATACCTGAATTGTTATAACAGATTCCGGATAAAAGTTCTTGTCAGTTTCTGAATTATTCCTGAGGGCACCTCAGCTATATTTCACAGCTCCAGTCTTGCTTTATGTCTTGAAAACCATCCTCAAGCCTATATCATATTATGAAGCATAGGCTTAAGCCAAACAATTATTCACTCACTTACTAAAATTTTGAGGAACTTCTGGATCCTTGCACCATAAAAGAACATTAGACTTGTTGAACTTGTTTTGCACCCATGGCCACATTTAGGCAATATTCACTAACATATACTAACACTGTAAAAACTTCGCAATATTTTCAGGCTTTTTGGTCAGGAGCTACTATCTTTAAGTTATTGAAGCATCCCCTGTTAGTACATCCTCTTAGAGATAGCCATGCTTCTTGGGTTTCTCCAGGATACTTCGTAACATTATATCTACATTCTGATGGTTGTAGATGATTTATTAAAAGTTTTTAATAGTGTTTTGAACAGAGATAAATATGACTTTTTCTTTCCCTTGGCTGTATAGGAATGAATATGCTACTTAAATTGTTATAAAGTTCCTTCCATCAACTGGGATTAGTAAAACGTCTTTTTTTTTTATTTTTCTGAAATTAATGCCAGGCTAAAAAGTGATAGGTTCTGGTAGAGTCCATTTAAAAAATGATAAGAAATATAGATCAGCTAGGTTCTTTTCTCAATATCACATGGTAACTTTATTATTTTAGGTATATTGGGGCATACCCAGTTGTTTTTAGGACTTATTCCTTGCCTTGTGCTCAGTGATCTGATAAAGCTCTGGGAATCAATATGTGTATGGGAAAATCAAACTAGGTTGGCTGTATTTGAGGAAAGTGTCATATCCACTATACTATCTCTCTGGATTTGAATTTCATTCTTGATATGTCAAACCAATTTATATGTTAAACCAATTTGGAAAATTATCTCTCCACTAAACCAGTTGTCTGTAACATTGTACCTAAAGTATTCCAATCACTAGGAGGCCTCACTAGCCTGGAGTTATTATAAGGAAGCTTATCAATAAAACTATACAAAAATGACATTTTATAATTTCAAAAATTACCTTCATTTCATCTATAATCCAACTTTATTTCTTGAGACAGCTGTACACAATAAGTCAGTAAGTTTCAGAAAAAGTACCATTAAATTTTATCACTTTTTATTATCTTTTATATGTGATTTATCATCATATATGCTCATATCAATATAAAATAAATCTAGTGGCTGTGTGTTTTTCACTCTCTACTATTTTTACAGTTATGCGCGAATATAGTGAAGCTTCACAATTAAAATACAACAAGATTTGACTCAGTAATAATATATATATAGAGAGAGTAAAGTATTTGCCTTGCATGTGGCTGACTGATTTGATCTCTTACTCTATGCCCCAGGGGGAAAATCAGCACCAAATAAGAGCTCAAGATTTTGTAGTGTGGTATTTGAATTATGTGCACGAGAAACTATTATTGTACATCACAAAAGCTCATTTTTCTTATTTTAAATTTGATGAGTTCAAATTTTGTTGAAAGGTTATTAGTATAGATTCCTGAGAAAAAATCTGGAGGAAATGAAAGCAGATCATATGGAATTGAGTATATTTTCTTGGGTTGTGCCACAGAATTGAATATATTTTCATATCAAAATTGGTTGGAAAGGGAAAAATGTCTAATCTTGTTTTCTACTTTTTATATTGGAAATGCCTACTTACGTAACAGTACCAAAAAAAGAAGCTACAGAGGCCAGAGTAATAGCAGAGCTGATAGGGCATTTACCTTGCACATGGCCAACCCAGGTTCAATCCCCAGCATCCCATATGAACCCCAAAGCACTTCCAGGAATGACCTTTGAGTGCAGAGCCAGGAGTAACTCCTGAGCACCAACAGGTGTGGAGGGAAAAGATAGAGAGGTCAGAGCAGGTAGGTATGCATTCCTTGTATGCAGCTGAACTAGGTTTGTTCCCCAGCATCTTATATGCTCCCTAGAGCACCTCCTGAAATAATTCCTTAGTACAGATCTAGGAGTGGATTCTACACATTGCCTGATGTGGCCCCCTTCCCAAAATATGGATTTTTGATAAAGAGGGAAAAAATGTTCACAAATAATAATATTATTATGTAGAAATGTACTAGCAAAATCTCTCCCATAACTAAAAAGTTAACAGACCAATGTTTGAAGATAAATGGTTAATGAGTAAATATACATGAATAAATTGATTTCATACTTATTACAACAAATAAATAAAAGTTGACATTTAAAACACAAAACCATTTATACTATTTTCCTTCAAAATGAAATTCTCAAGGGGAAATCTAGTAAAATATGTACAATTTTTTTATTAAACTGATGAATTAAATTAAAGAACAAATGGAGAGGCATTCCATACCTATGGATAGGAAGATTGAATAGTGTCGAAATACCATTTCTTTCTAACTTGATCTATAAGTGTAAGAAAGACTCAGGAAATAAATAGCAGTTATTCTCTTGAAGAGAGACTAGAAACTATTTCTAACATGGATAGGCAAAAGACAAAACAGATAGTGGTAAGATTGACACCATCTAACTTTTATGATTTACTTTACAGCGATAGTAATCATGGCAGTGTGGTAGTGACAAAAGAAAATATACCAAAATATACCCAAATAATACTAAATATTAAGTAAATAATAATAAAAATGATATCTCAACATAAATTATATTCCCATATAAATATAATCAACTAATCTTAAGCCAAATAGTAAAGACAGCACAATTGTAAAACTGATCTTTTTAATCAGTGTTACTGTAACACCTAATTCAATATGGAGAAAATAAAATGGATCTAGGAAAAGTCCCTCTTGCCTTCACAAAAGTTAGCCCTATTTGGAAAATACGTAATTATTGGAAATAGAGATTTTGATGGAAGGTAGAGGTCTTTGCTCTAGAATTAGAAGGAAAAAGTATCCAGCAATGCAATATAATAAAGAGAAAAAGAGGGAGTGGAGAGAAAGCTAAAAAAGATTAAACATATACCTTGCATTTAGAAGGATGAGGCTTGATCCCTGGCACCATATGGTACCCTGAGCATTGCCAGGAGAGGCCCCAAATATGAAGCTAAGAGTAGTGTCCAGTACTATTGGTATAGTAGCAACTAGAAACACTGGTACTAAAAACTAGAGATAAAGAAAAGAAGCAGAAGTAAGTAAGAAGAAGGAAAAGAAGGAAGGAAAAGGAAGAATAAAAAATATAGGGCCAATCCTGAGGGAGCCCCAATATTTATAACCAGGTAACAGAAATGGAACCAGAGAAGAAAACAGAAATAAGGCATTATAGAGATATATAGAGGTTATATAGATATAGAGAGATTATATATAGAGATCATATTGAGAGAGATTATAGAGATATAAATAAGCAAAGGAGAATTTATTCATGGATACTATATTCTATAAAATCTATATTCTATATTCTACACACACATATTTTGGCCAGCTTCATAATATCATGTCTAATTCATAAGGGGTGCAACTCTAACCTTGGAAATTCACTGACCCATTTATAAATCAGCCACATGATGCAATACAATGTTAATGCCTCTAATGTTCACAAGCCCAGTAAAAGCTCAGCACATAAGATGGGAAAGTGACATAGAAACCAACTAATTTCAATAAACAAAAATAATAACACATGGGGCCCGTAGATAGCACAGCGGTGTTTGTCTTGCAAGCAGCCAATCCAGGACCAAAGGTGGTTGGTTTGAATCCCAGTGTCCCTTATGGTCCCCCGTGCCTGCCAGGAGCTATTTCTGAGCAGAAAGCCAGGAGTATCCCCTGAGCACCTCTGGGTGTGGCCCAAAAACCAAAATAAATAAATAAATAAATAAATAAATAAAAATAGGGGCCCGGGAGATAGCATGGAGGTAAGGCGTTTGCCTTTCATGCAAAAGGTCATCGGTTCGAATCCCAGTGCCCCATATGGTCCCCCGTGCCTGCCAGGAGCAATTTCTGAGCATGGAGCCAGGAGTAACCCCTGAGCACTGCCGGGTGTGACCCAAAAAAACAAAAATAAATAAATAAATAAATAAATAAATAAAAAATAATAACACGTAATGTTCAGCTAACAGTAAAACACAGCAAATTAGATGGGAAGGTAACATAGAAGCCAACTAAACTCAATAAACAAAAATAATAACATTGAGAACTCAATCAACTTTTAAGCAATTACTTGAATGACCCCACAGTGAAATATAATTTTCACAAATTTTCTTTTGTTGATGTATTTTTTATAATCCATTAGCAATTTTATTTAATAATCAACACAAAATAATTATTTTGTGTCAGCTAAAAGAGCAGATGGGTGATTGGTGGCAAACTGGGACAATGGTGAAGAAAAGGTCACACTGGTGATGATATTGGTGTTGGAATGTTAAATGCCCAAAACAGCTATATTATGAAAAACTTTTAAACCATGGTGGTTAAAAAAAGTTTAAAGAAAAAGAAATGTTAACTTGAACTGCAGGATTATTTTTTCTTAATTCTGTCATCAAAAAAACTATAGTGTCAATTGCCTCCAGGACTCCATTTGAAATGCAAGCTAAAACACAAATCTTTCTTCCTAAAAACAAATTGACAAGGCCCAAAGGCAGTGGTGGAATATCGTGAGAAAACTCAATGAAATTAATTCATCACTGAGAGTCCTTCATCCTGCCAGAGTTGCATTCAATTTTGAAGGAAGAATACACACAGCTTCACCTTTAAACAACAGCTCAGAAACTTTACAGACTTAAAACCAGAAACAAACTGAATTCTAGTCCATTGGAACATATAAACTCTTATGTGCCTAATGGGGCATTATGATTGTCATTTTAAATAAATTCAGAAAGTTTGGTGCAAGAATTTTCAGGAGGGTACATATAAAAGCCTTAAGTCCCTCATAAGCAAATGATAACCATATTCTATGCCCACATTTACATTTCTGCTGTTCTCATTGATAATGTCAATTTCATGAACAAAAATGAAAAAAGAGAAAGATGGGAAGTAGGTGAACCTCAGAATCTTAATCAAATAGGTCATTTCAGTAATTCAAATATATAAAAGAGGTTACTTATTTGAGTCATCCAATGATACCAACAAATACAAATATTTTAAAACAAAAGAAACAACAGCAGTTTGTACAAAATACACAATTAAAACTATTTATATGCAAACAAAAGCTAATAAATTGAAGTGGGTTTTAATCTTAGCAAATTTGTTGGGTTTGGTGTATTTCATCTATAAATGTTTGGGGTTTTGTAATTTTATGACATATGTAAGCAAAAGTCTAGATACTTTTAAATTAATTTTGAAGGAACTGTCAGATTTTTCCAACAAAATGATCATACCTTGGCAAAAATTGGCTGACAATACTCAGATTTTCTAAGACCTGCTAATGAGACTTCAGTTTAAAATTTAACCACTATTTCTAAGAACGTGCTGCCAGAGTTTTCTGAATTATCATTTGTGCATTTCTTCTCTTTTCAGATAAAGTTATCTGATTTTGGTTTCTGTGCCCAAGTTTCCAAAGAGGTGCCAAAGAGGAAGTCATTGGTTGGCACCCCCTACTGGATGGCTCCTGAGGTGATTTCTAGGCTACCTTATGGCACAGAGGTAAGCAGGGACATTCAATGGCCGGGAGCCACAGAACCTGGACAGACTCAGAAAGAAGGGGCTCTTAGATAGTGGACAGACAGAGAAAAACCCAGATGATAAATAACTATTGATTCTACATGATTCAACACTAGACTTTGACAGATTGACAGATGGTCACAAAGGGACCCTGACCACCCTGAGGATCTAGACATGATATTGATCCAGGTGCTATTTCTTGAGTTGCTACTACATCCAGAGTGAGCCACTCAAACTCAGATCCAACTCGTAGTGGCAGGAGACCACAAAGCCGTATAGTACAACTTGAAAAGTGGCTGAAGATGCACAAATAGTGATTCAGAGGATAGAAAGTCTGACTAATACTGATGTTCTACTCAGATAGCCATTTACTACTTATTTTCCCTAAGGAAAAGAAATTCTATAGGAATGCCTTACCCATTTAAAATATGACACAATTTCTTCTCTTCTGGAAAGAAGAAATACTTTTTATATGTTAAGAAGTAGTGTTTGGGGTCCGGAGAGATAGCACAGCGGCGTTTGCCTTGCAAGCAGTCAATCCAGGACGAAAGGTGGTTGGTTCAAATCCCGGTGTCCCATATGGTCCCCCGTGCCTGCCAGGAGCTATTTCTGAGTAGACAGCCAGGAGTAACCCCTGAGCACCGCTGGGTGTGGCCCAAAAACTAAAAAAAAAAAAATGAAGTAGTGTTTGTTATATGCAACTGAAGAAGTAAAAGAAAGACAGTGATGGGAAGGGATAATATCAGAATGGAAACTCTGAGGCATACTCCTAGGGAGACAAGGTGTTGTTTCAACTGAGTATAACATGTTTCCACAGTATAGCCCAGATGGCAATTCTCAGAGAAAAGAATCATGGGAAGAGATGTCACAGATGAGAGAGCTAAGGAAATTAGCATGAGTTAAGGCAGACTCTGTTCTCTTTCCTGTATTTCCTTGCCCTTGGATATGTACTCAACTTGTTTTTCTCACTAAGATCCCAAGAGCATGACTGTTCAGTGAAGGTCACCAAAAGAGTTATAACAGGAATGCAGCTAACTGATAAGGAGTATAATGAGACTGTTAGAAAGAAGGTGGCTGGAACTGGAAATTTATAGCACAGCTATGGTTCCTCATTGTCTTGCTTTCCATTCTTCACTCAAAAGAATTACTTGTCATCTCTTCCTTCTCCTCCAAACCCCTGAAAATTGTTTGTAAAGCAGGATTTTGCATAGGCTGCTTCAAAATATCAAAGACAGCAAAAATCTAAGAAGGAAAGAACTATTTTTAAAAATTAAAACAATAAAGAATACTTGCTACATTGTACAATGCAGTTCTGCCATGTGTTATGACTATGTCAGACACTTGGCGTTTTATAATGGTTTCAATACAAGTTTCTCCTACATGTTTGTAACATAAAATGGAAGTATTTTAGCATCTGCTCTGATAAGCACTCAATGACTAAAGCTAAAGTATAAGAAATAGTTATAAATCTCAGAATGTTAAGATAGACTTATACATGTTATTGGTGGAAAGTTGAAGTTGACATTAAAGTTGGCATGAAGATCATTAGCAAATATCATATCATTCATCACGTTAGCCCACAAATATGCATCATCATAAATTTTGATAGACTAAGGGCTAGAAAGATCAATCAATAGACTGAGCTCAGGGTTTGCATGCAGAAGACCTGGATTTGGTGTACAATCTGATATCTTCAACCTAACCAGGAACAGCCCCTGAAACATGTTGGATACAACCCATAAAACAAAGTCATTTTTTTTTGAGATTACAATTACCAACTTTATTTATGAAAGAGTGGATCTGTTGGGTTCTTTAGACATAGTCAACATCTCAGAACATTTTCCGAGTCTTTGTTAACTAATGGGTTGTGCCTAACAGGTGGACATCTGGTCTCTTGGGATCATGGTGATAGAAATGATAGATGGTGAGCCCCCCTACTTCAATGAGCCTCCCCTCCAGGCAATGAGGAGAATCCGAGACAGTTTACCTCCAAGAGTGAAGGACCTACACAAGGTGAGAACTGGACTCATGTGGAAGTCAGGAGCACTCTAGGATTCTAGTTTCTATATTTTTAGAGACCTACATATCACAGCTTTTAGTAGATATTTGTTTATGGACATACTCATTGACACTAGTCTTTAAATTCAAATATCTGTCTTTATTTTTATTCCTTGAGAAGTGATTTAGCCTTTTTTGTATTATCTGTAAACTGGGCTGTGATCTATACCTCTCTATTAGAGTTAGCTACTGATGTAAATCTGGCACTTCACTCAGTTTTTCATTATGAAAAACTTATAATGTACTGAGACTGTTTTAGTTGCTGTGTTACCACAACACGATTGTATTCAGTTAAGGAGACATATAACAAACTACAAATGAATACAGGAATAAAAACATAACAAATAGGAAGTGGTCTCTCTTATTGTGATTTGAATAAAATCACTACAGTTATAATGTTAGTCCAGGAGAGGATATTGGGGCCATTTTAAGTTGGAGAGTGTTTTTATTCTAATTTTAATTCTCTAAACTTTTAATTATAGTTTTGATAATAGTTAGGATAATATTTAAGTTTATAGCAGTGATATCAAAGTTACTGCACAGTATCACCACCATAGTGCTCAAGACTACCCACTACTATTATTAATAAATTCTTTTTGGGAGCCAAAGAGATAGCACAGTGGTAGGCATTTGCCTTGCATGCAGCTGACCCAGGACAGACCTGGGTTCATCCCATATGCCCACCAAGCCAGGAGCAATTTCTGAGTGCATAGCCAGAAGTAACTCCTGAGCTTTACCAGGTGTGGCCCAAAAACAAAAACAAAAATTCTTTCTTAAATTAATTTATTTTAAACACTATGGTATCAAGATTGTTCATAATATGGTTGGTTTTCTTTTTCAATTACAAAGTTATTCATGATTGAGTTTCATTCATAGAATGCACTACACCCTTAACCAGTGCACATTTCTTAGCAATAATGCCCCCAATTTCCCTCCTGACCTCTCCACTGCCTGCCTCTGAAACAGATCTTTTTCTTCTCTCTCCTATTCTCTCTGTCTATTCTCTCTCAATTTTTTCACTTTTAGACACTGTGGTTTTCAATAGTTATTGAAGGGGTATCATGTCTATCACTTTATCTCCCTCAGCACGCAGTTCTTGTCCAGAGTGATCATTTCCAACTCTCATTGCCTTCTCTAAATTAAGTGCACACCCCAGCTCTTTGTGGCAAAGATTCATATCCTGGACTGATCCTCCTGGCCCTCATCTCTATTGTCTCTGGATATTATTACCATAATACTTTTTTATATAGCACAAGTGAGTGTGATGATTCCATGCCTATCCCTCTTCCTCTGACTCATTTCACTCAGCACAATATTCTCCATATCCATCCATGTATAAACAACTTTCATGATTTCATTTTTTTCTAACATCTCTGTAGAATTTCATTTTGTAGATGTACCACTGTTTCTTTATCTACTCATTTGTTCTTGGGAACTTGGATAGTTTCCAGGTTCTGGCTATTATGAATAGTGCTGCAATGAAAGAGGAGCGCAGGAGGCTTTTATGCATTGTACTTTTGGGCTCCATAGGGTATATTCCTAGGATGGTAGTGCTGAATCATTTAAAAAGCCCAATTTCTAGTTCTCTTTTTTGAAGAACATCCACAATGTTTTTCAAAAATTCTGGACCAATTTTTGGAACCTAAGTGGAATGGCAAAGTAGTGCATATAAAGAAATCTGGGAGAAAAATTACTCAGACAAACTGAAAAATCGTGATTCTACTTTACCAAAAACAAAATGTCAAAACAACATGTCAGTAAGATAGGGAATAAATTGTGCAGATCAAATAAAATTATTGCTAAGAGACAAAATCGCTCTTTCCTGCTTTTGAAGACTTGAAAACTCAGAAAAAGTGATCTAATGTCAATGAAACTCTACTGCTGGAAATACAAGTAGGAACAGAGCTTTCTAAGAGTGTCATTCTCAAACTTACTGCCATCAACACTAACCTCATTTACACTTTACCTTCAATCTGCACCATGAATGCAGAGGGAGAGTGAACTACTTTAAGTGGAAAAATAGCTTATTATGGGAGCATGTTCTCTTCCTTAATCCCTAAATTTTAGGAAAGAGCCCCATAGAATTATTCATAAAGATTACATAAACATATAGAAAATGTAAGGAGGCTAATTTAACTGTAGAATCTTCCTCAGATCGCCGAAATATAAAAGAAGTGAGCAAATATTCTCAAGTCATGTATAAGCAGAGTTGATCAGAAACTGGAAACCACACATGGCTATTTTCTGAATAGATAAATAAAAAGTATAATAATTCAACAGCAAAGACAATAAAAGAAATATTACAAATCTGGTGTTGAAAAAAGTCAGAAAGAGAAGATTTGATGAGTTTTTATTTATGTAAAGGACAAATAAGGAAAAATTCATTTTCTCTTTTAGAATTCAGTGTAATGTTAGTCCTTTGCAGATTATTAACAGAAATGGGCCTGAGCTCATCTCCTAAAAGAATAGAAATATATGGCTTTATATCTTGGTGGGTAGTAAAGGGTTTAAAAAAGTTTTCCAAGAACGTGGAGAGACAGGGACCTTGAGACATCATTATTGTGTCAGGATATTTTTTGTCTGAGGTTTTCATTTTAATAGTATAAATTTATAATATAAATTATATAATATAAATAATATATAATTCATAATTTATAAATTATATATCATGTGTCATAATTTATATATAATGTACATAATATAATACTATAAGTATTCTAAATCATAGAATCTAAGCAAAAATTTAAAAATAATACTGGAGGGGCCAGAGAGATAGCACAGCAGTAGGACCTTTGCCTTGCATGCGGCTGAACCATGACTGACTTTGGTTTGAATTCAGGCATCCCATGTGGTCCTCTCTGCCTGCCAGGAGTGGTGTCTGAGTGCAGAGCCAGGAGTAACCACTGAGCACTGTCAGGTGTGGCCCCCCAAAATAATAATACTGCAAAATAAACATTTAATATGAATTTGGATGTATGTAAGATACTACAAAATAGTAAATTATAAGAAATTAAATAGAAAATGCTGTGTCAAATATCCTTAATAAAGTTTTTCTTCAGTAAAATGGATTCTATAGAGTCTGGATGATTTCAATTGCTATAATTCTTATATTGTTCTAAAAGTCATTGTTATAAAAATTTCCATATTTATACTATATTTTGATGTTTGTGGTCAATGCCTAGACAAATTAGCAGCTTCATTCCAGCTGCAGTCACCACTATTATTACCATTATCATTTTAATGAATAAACAATTGAATGTTTTAAATTATACATTTATTTATTCCTATTCTTGCCAACTTGAAGGGAAGGAAGACATCTCAGTAGTAGTATCTGATTTTGGTTCCCTAACATGTTTTTTTCTCATGGCAACTTTGTTTAATTTGATTTTGGTTGATAAAAACATTTTTCTAAATATAAGCTAGAAGGTGAGTTTAAGAGAATTTCAGTAAGAGAATAACTTTGTCTGTTAGCCTTCATCATGGTGTCTTATATGTTTGCAGGTTTCTTCTGTACTCCGGGGATTCCTAGATCTGATGTTAGTGAGAGAACCCTCTCAAAGAGCCACGGCCCAGGAACTCCTTGAACATCCATTCTTGAAACTGGCAGGTCCACCATCTTGCATCGTTCCCCTTATGAGACAATATAGACACCACTGAGGAGTGGGGGTCATGTCGGTCAAAAAGCTAGAGGACATGCGCATAATTCAAGGGAACATGAAACCACAGGACATGCAAAAGACCAGCTGATTGGTGGGACAGTGTGATGACCAGCAGGGTTTACTAGACCAGGGCATCTTCTTGTGTCTTAAACAGGCATCTCTCCACTGACAACTGGCATGATCATTTGGAACACTGCTTTAATAAGTCATTATTATATTTTTCCACCCTTCATCCAGAAAATCAGAAGGATTCAGACAAACTCCATTATGAAATATCCTAGCCACATGCAGGGTAATATGTATGTAGGGTTTTCTATATTGAAAGAATACTTTTCTGGTAAAAAAAAAATAAAAGAAAGGAAAACAAAAAGCACTTTTTTCTTAATGGTAGCAGTGTAATGTATTTTGCAATGAATTTGTAATTTTTCTGTACAATAGTTTTGATAATTTATAGTACTTTGATGTCACGTACCATTGTATCAGTTAAAGTAATACTTGTTTACTAGCAAGAGTTTGAACAAAGCCTTTCCTACTTTTTTATCCCTTTCAGAAAACCAACAATTCTATAGGAACTTTGAATACTGAATGACTGTCAATCACCGTCAGCTTTAGTAAAATATCTTTCTTATCTTAACAAGTGTCTTATGTGATGGACGAAGATTTCAGAGTGATGGTGATTGTGGTGCACATTTCATTGATTCAACCAAAACCAAAATAAAATTTGAGCCACAATTTACCACTAAACTATTCCTTGGGATAAAGCTAATATCTTTGAAAATTACTCCATCCTTGATGGTTAGTGAGTGGGATGTTTCTCCTAGTGCCCTCTCTTAAATGGGCATGCCATGTCCCTGTGGCCAAATTGCTCTCCCAAGGAACAATTTCAGTGCTGAGATCCTGGGTCTCAGTTCCTCCAAATGTACATTACAATCAGGCTGTGAGACTTACAGTATTGCAAAGAAAAAGGAGAGAGAATGGGACAAGATGTTTGGTTTCATTTGTCACTGTTTTTTAAAACTGTATGCTAGCACACCAAACTCTTGTCTGTACTTATCTTTGTATCACAGTATTAATTGCTATTGTTCACATATTGTGCTGGAAGTCTGAACTGACTCTACAGGAATAATAGGAAAGGGGGTATTTTACAGGTATGATCTTCAGTTGTGACCATGTTATAATGTGTTTCTAACATAGGAGAGTTGTGCTGCTGTCTAGATCTTCTTGAATGTTGATAAAAATGAATGACTACTATAATACATTTTGTGTTGCTTGTTGGATGAATTTGCATGTTAACTGTAGGCCAATATAGATTTGCCTTTAAAACCCTGAAAGTGCTACATAGTCATGATTAGTTTTTATTAATTATGCATCAGATAAAAGCCATTTGTTACCAAACTAGAAAACCAGAGGTTTTTTTCATAATGATTTCATATACTGTAATAAGAATGAATTTAAATTTGTGAAAATGCACTGGTTTCTCTAAGCATAATTAATGAATAATTTTAATTCATAGGTTGTTTATTATTTATTATAGTTAAAAAAAGGAAAAAAGGCATAAAATGACCTTCTACTGGTTAGATTTTCAGTTTTCTTCCAGACTGAAAATGCTTCAACATAAATAAGATCCTTAATTTTATTTCATAAAACACACATCAATGTTTTATGTACTATATTAAAATATTAATATAAATATGTAAGAATAAAAATCTAAATTCAGAAAATGACAGTCCTAAAAGTTCACAGAACAGATTGTATTATTATAGCCAGTACCATTTAGACTAGAAATTAAAAAAAAACTTTTTATAATCAGAACAGATGCTAGAACCACTATGGAAAGTAGTAGATTTGGGAGTCCAACCATTTTTAAGAGTGTCATAGAAATTTTCAGTAATTTTCTTATCATTGGATATTTTTTAATGTAGTCATTGAGTTTACCAAAAGTTACTGTAGCTTAAAACGATTTTGTGAGCACTATTGGCAGAAACTGCACTTGCAAATAAAAATAAATGTTTGCCTTTTTTCTATTGTGTTATTGGAACCTCTAGTGATTTTCCAAATTTATTTTCTTTAGAGATGAAAATTAGTCGGTATATAGTTACATGAAGCAAGGACAAATATCCCCATTCTTTGAGCTCACAAATAGGGTACAGCTATGGAGTAGATAACATTGTTGATGGGGAGGGAGTAGTATTAAATTCTGGAAAGCCAAATTTAAGGGAAGTTATTAATTTCAAAGACTTTCACACTACACCCCCACTACACATATATTGCTCTCAATAAAGTCTTTTACCAACAAAAAAATAACAAAATTAGAGTATTAAGTGAAATACAGGAGGACAGGAAGATAACTCAAATGGATGTGCACAGACTTTGCTTAGTTGGTACAACATGGTGAGAGTACAATAAGCTGAGAGTAGTTTCTAATTAATGCAGTGGATATCAAAAACAAAAAAGTATGTTCAGTATCAAAGGTAGAGATAAATATTGCCTAGAAAATAATTTGGGGAACCTCTCATTTGGGTGACAGGAAAGATGTCAACATTTTTCTCATGTCATTGCAGTGACTATATCTGTATATATTTGCTCTCTCAACCAGAAATTTTAAAAAGTGACAATCCTCACAAATAGCCCAAGATGAAAGAATAAGAGCAATATATGCCATTTTTGGCCCTTGAATGAAGCAGTTTCTCTGCCTCCAATGATTCTCTTCTCCTATACAAAATATACTGTCTTATCTCATTCTCATACTCCTTTGCCTTGGATAAAGAGGGAATAGGGATCAGGCCAACCCACTTAACTAAACAATAAAGTCTCTAAAACTTTAAATTGGAGTTTTAGAGACAAGCACCATAAGAGAGACTTGCAAGACATATGGCTGTACGTCAGCAGTTGGAAGTGGCTGAGCATTACTCTAAGACACACATACCAAGACCATTCTAATGAAAGCTATCGTAGTCCTCAAAGAAAACCACTTAGATTCATACAGCTTCCCTCTTCCAACAAAATCTACAAGACATCAATTCCAGCCATTTCATTTAGCAGATATACCCTCCAAAACTGCCTTCATAGGCTATGAGTTAGTGTGAGAGTCTGTGAGGGAAGAATGTAGAGGGCAAGAAAGGAAAAATAAGGGCCTACCATGTCTGTTGCCACTACCTATACTTTGTTGCCACTTTCTCTTCCTCTGACAGAAGTTTAACCCAAATTATTTTGAATTATAACTTCTAAAAAATAGGCTAGCGTTATGAAAGCAGACTGAATTATGTTTGCTAGAAAAATGAAATTATTCCGTGAAGTTAACAACTGGATGAGTTCAGACTCTGATACAAAACATCAATTTAATAGCATTGTTTTATTGAAAAAATGGTAATGAAATAGAAGGGAGGAAAAATATTAATTTTGTTTGAATTAGGTATGGAATATAAAAGCAGAAACAATTCTGTGAAAGCAATAAAGTACAAATACAATCTGTGCAGGAAGTCAGCCAATTTGAATTTGGAAATGCATGTAAATTCGTGTTGTATTTTCAAATCAAATTAGTTTGAGTCCTGTAAGTAGTAAACCTAAGAAAAGACCTAGACACAAATATTTAACTTATGAAAAAATATAAATTTTTTTTATTTTTGGGCCACACTCTGGGACGCTCAGGGGTTACTCCTGGCTATGCGCTCAGAAATCGCTCCTGGCTTGGGGGATCATGTGGGATGCCGGGGGTGGGGGGTTGACCTCACCCATCCTAGGCTAGTGCACACAAGGCAGATGCCTTATATCTTGCACCACCTCTCAGGCCCCAGAAAAATATAAATATTTTTATATTTATAGCAGATGCTAACATAGCTGAATCTAACACAGAAACTGCACAAAACTCCAAGATCTTTTTGTTTGTTGGTTTGGACCAAACCCAGTGATGTGTGTTTTCTGATCTCAGAAATCACTCCTGGAAAATTCAGGGAACCATATGTGATGCCGGGGATTGAACCTGGTTCAGCTGCATGCAAGGCAAATGCCCTATCCTCTGTGCTATCACTCCAACCCCAGGACTCCAAGATCTTAATGATCCATCTTACCTGAGCTAGCCATGACCTCCAAATTGCAATATTGGATGCACATTAATGGCAATACAAAATATCCCTGTGAATGACACAGAGGAAAACAAAAGACAGAACACAGAGAGAAAGAGATAGAGAAACAGAGA
>PVKC010017308.1:0-20263 GCA_004027635.1 Crocidura indochinensis | reverse complement strand
CCCCCCCCAAAAAAAATCCAAAATTTTAAATACCCTCATCCAGTGGGAACACAATAATTTAGATGCCAAAGTGTATTTGAAACCACCTAATGTTCAGAAACAAAATTTGAAGTAACAGAAATATCAACTAAAAACAAGTGCTTAATAAACCTCCAGACAATGATGTAATAACGTGATTGAAGGATACAATAATTTTCACAAGTTTTTTTTTCTTGCTGTACTCTTTTTTTCTCTTTTTCTTGTCTTATTTCTTTTTAAATGATTTTGCTTCCATTTACCTGGAACAATGTATTATGATCAATTATGTAATACATGGCCTTCAAATAAAGTCATTTATATATTGAAATAGATTAATTGTTTACATTGATTAAGGTGCTAAATCTTTCTTTTCCAATCATATTTCAACAGGCTATAAATGGTTTTCATGTTTTAGCTTTTGTAAATAAACACTGGAATAAACACAAGGCACAGAACTAAATCCTTGGCTTATTACAATTTTGAAGTTTGGGAACATGATGACTCACTTTTATTTTCCTTGGGATCGTCATAACAGATAGCTATTTTGAGTGTGAGTCCTTGGGTATAAGCCCAAGCAGTACAAAAATTACTACAAGTCAATAATAATTAAAATTTTATGGAATTAGAATGAAAGCAGACACTGATCAATTAAATGGAATTAAAGTAACAGAAATAAAAATATCATTAATTTACCACAAAGGATCTAAGGCCATACAATGGATAAAGGAGTTTTTCAACCATGGTATTGTGAAAGCTAAACATGTACATGCAAAAGAATGAAACAAGAAACTGCACACCACAGCATAGTGGCAAACAAGACTCCAGCCCCCATATCAGTACAGCCTCCCCCTCCACCACAAAGCCCATTGGCCAGAAATTGGACAAACCTGACATTCCTCTACCCTCTAAACCCAAGGCCATCATGTTGTGGGTGGGTCTAACCTCCCTGAGTTGAAAATGTGCAGCCACAGTACATGAGACAATTGAGAATTCAGTCTCCATATCAGTGCCCCACCACCTCTAAGCCCTTCCATCAGAAATTGGCTAGTTCTGAGATCTGTCTACCCTTTAAATACAAAATTGTGTGTATATAAGTGCATTAATGGGAATACACTGCTAAATACACCTCCTATTCATGGGTAAGTGAGATATAGCACTCCTATTTCTCAGACTGTATACACCCTCAAAACTCAGTTAATTCAACAGAGTAATCAGTTAAAAGTTTTCTCAGCGTACTCAAGTAACTTTGCGTGGTAAGGAAAATGATCTGGAAGCAGGTTTATTATTAGTCACCATTTGTTAGAAATCATTCAATGGATTACTTCTCAAGTAATTGGGAATCTAAAACTCCAATATTTGACATAAAACTCAAAGAACAATGGAGAAACTAAGGAACTCAACTGCAGTTGCAGATAATGAAAAAAACCTAGGCAAATCTACAAGCCTGGTCAATGACATTCTAAAATCAACACTAAATGCACTGCCAACAAAAATTAAAGAAGCACTGGCTAGCAACATTAAATAATCAATAGATGAGAAAGTCAAGCGATTCAAATAACTTTTTCAGAGAATGAGAGATTTCTCACAAATGGAATTGAAGGAGCTAAAAAATGTGATGGCAAATCATAGTTGCAGAATCTCATGGAGTTGGGAGGGCTCATATAGACAAACTCAAAGACAAAATACAAGCCAGAATTGAAAAGAAGGTTAGAGAAATGGGTGGAAGGAAATGTAGTGTACTTAGTGAATAAAGACCAGAGGAATAATAATCTCTAAATTATAGGACTGCCAGGAGATAGGAAAGGGGGAAAGTGGATGACTGAGTGGTGGGAGAGGTAATAGCAGAGAATTTTCTCCCTTTCTGGAAAGAGGCAGCTGCACAACTTCAAGAGGCTAAGAGAATACCAAAAAAATAGATTCAAACAGAACACCACCAAGACATACAGTAATCAAAATGAAAACTAAAGAGAGAGAGAGAGAGAGAGAGAGAGAGACAAACTTCTTAAAACAATAAAAGAGAAGAAAAACTTTAAAATAGGAAAAGATATGGGGTCGGAGAGATAGCACAGCGGTAGAGCATTTGCCTTGCATGCAGAAGGACGGTGGTTCGAATCCCGGCATCCCATATGGTCCCTCGAGCCTGCCAGGAGCGATTTCTGAGTATAGAGCCAGGAGTAACCCCTGAGTGCTGCCGGGTGTGACTCAAAAACCAAAATAAAAAAAAATAGGAAAAGACATAATAAATACAACATATCTTCCTTATAAAACAGTCTAGGTATGAAAAGAGTGGAATGACATATTCAAAATTAATGAATGAAAAAAGTTTTCAACATAGGAAGCAAACTCTTATTTAGATGGAAGGGAGGGATTAAAATATTCTCAAACAGAATGTCATGGGTATCCTTAGAGGAATTACGTTACATCTATATAATGCTTTGGGAAAGTATTGTCATTTTAATGACATTAGTCCTCTCAATCCATGAACAGGGTATGTGTCTCTATTTCCTTGTGTCCTCTTTTATTTTTTTGAAAAATTTTTATTTAAAGAAAATGCATCACATCGTTGACATAAATGATCACAATACATTTGTTTCAAGATAAGGGAAAGCCAAGTTATTGAAAAAAATAGAAAGAAAATAGAAAGAAAACTTAAAAAAATGAGAGAGAAGAAAAAAGAAAGAAAAAAAACGTTCAGTAGCAAGTATATTTATGAAAATGAATCTGGTAGCAAGCATTGGTCCACAGCAATGGAAGGTGAAGTTAAAGGAGCCGCCGAGAGCAAATTAGCAGTAGCAGCAGCAGTAACAGCTTCTCAGGCTAAGAAACTATCTTTTCACTTTAAGAACTGGTTGGCAGGGCCCCGGAAATAGCATGGAGGTAAGGCGTTTACCTTTCATGCAAAAGGTCATCGGTTCGAATCCCGGTGCCCCATATGGTCCCCCGTGCCTGCCAGGAGCAATTTCTGAGCATGGAGCCAGGAGTAACCCCTGAGCACTGCCGGGTGTGACCCAAAAATCGAAGAAAAAAAAAAAAAAAGAACTGGTTGGCAGCTGACTGGGGTGGGGGGAAATGTTCCCTTTCCTGAGGAGTTAAGAACTGAGGATAAAAAGGGTTCAATGAGGGCTAGCACAGCAGTAGGGCATTGCCTTGGATGCAAAAGGACTGTGGCATCAAATCCAGGCATCCCATATGGTCCCGCCAGCATGCCAGGGGGCAATTTCTGAGCATAGAGCCAAGAGTAACCCTGAGCGCTGCCGGGCATGACCCCCCCCCCAAAAAGGGATCAATGTGGGTGGAGTAGAGGATAACAGATGGGGGCGAGAAGTGATGGGCTAGAAAGAATTTGTAAGGTGGTAAGCGAAGGGGGAAGGAGCGGTTATATACACCAGGGGTAAGGACAATATACAATATAGTATGCATATTACAGATGGACATTAGATAGGCATTGAAGTGGCCAGCACATATACTCATGTGCACACATAGACAGACACTGAGGTTTAATCCACGGGTTACAGTTAAAAATCTGACCTTGGGGCCTGAAAGATAACTTGGAGATAGCCATTTGCCTTGCATGCAAAAGGACGATGGTTCAAATCCCAGCATTCCATATGACCCTCCCCCCAACCTGCCAGGAACGATTTCTGAACGCAGAGCCAGGAGTAACCCCTGAGCACTGCCAGGTGTGATCCAAAAAACAAAAAATAGGGGCCCGAGAGATAGCATGGAGGTAAGGCGTTTGCCTTTCATGCAAAAGGTCATCGGTTTGAATCCCGGTGCCCCGTATGGTCCCCCGTGCCTGCCAGGAGCAATTTCTGAGCACAGAGCCAGGAGTAACCCCTGAGCACTGCCAGGTGTGACCCAAAAAAAAACAAAAACAAAAAATAAATAAAAATAAAAAACAAAAAGTAAAGGAAGAAGCTGACCAATGTGAAATGGGACACAATGCTTAAAATATATAAAATTGGCAAGTCAGATGTAAAGGTTTTCCATTTTCTAGGCAAATAATGATTGGTGAGAGTAAACTTTACTCAATAAAGGCTTCCTGGTTTAGATTGTGTATAGAGCATTCTTAAAAACAATCATAATTTTCAAGTCTACAAAATTAATATGGTAATGAGCACTGTAAGAGGAGTCTACACCATGAAATATCATTTGGGTCTTGAGCATCCAGGTTCCTTTCCTAAAAGCATTCTAGGGGCCGGCGCGGTGGCACTAGAGGTAAGGTGTCTGCCTTGCCAGCGCTAGCCGAGGAAGGACCTCGATTTAATCCCCGGCGTCCCATATGGTCCCCCAAGCCAGGGGTGACTTCTGAGCACATAGCCAGGAGTAACCCCTGAGCATCACCAGTTGTGGCCCCCCCCAAAAAAAAGGCATTCTAAAATCATGAGCATTATGGTATAATTGTGAACTAACTGAAATTAAAAACATTACAATCACATAATAAATGAGCTCTGTAGCAGGAGATTTTTTAATATCATATATTTTCTAATTTTTCAAAATCATCTCATTTTTTCTTTTTTTTAATTTTTAATTATGAGATCAATGATGCAAAGAGGACAAGGTAAAGTTACAGTGGAAGGACAATAACCCATAAACAGAGTTCTCAGAAGAAATCCCCTTGCTGACACCTAAATATTGAACTTACAGTCAAAGAACATTAAGAAAAATAAGGCAAAACCCATGTACAATTACTTTGTCCACAAGTCCTCAGATTGTAGTACATTGTTACATTTCTTAGCAGTATGCAAAGCAATCTAAAGCCATGAAATTTATGTGGCTCCTTAAATATTGAAGGCATTGTATTTTTTTATATTTTCATGCACATGAATATAAGGTTAAGTTAACCTCAAATGTTTAAGAGTTTTTTTTTAAGGGTTAGGGTACAAAGGGCACAGTAAAATGATGTTAGAGTGGCAAATATTGTTTGCATAGGCCCACCAAAAATTATGGGGGACATGGAAAGGAAAAGCCTTGGTCTAAATACAAGGATACCCTACCCCTGAAGTTTCCTGGCATAAGACCAACTCTAGACTCCAGGCAAACTAGTTTATTCAATCCTAGTCATTGTCTGTAGTGCTGATACAGTTTTATTTTTCACGCAGTCTCTATTGTTGGCATCAGGTTTCTGTATTAAAGATCCTGGAATCTGCACATCCTACATTGAAGTCAGGTTGGTATGGGGTATCCTCTAGTTTCACCTCGCAATTAAGGGGAAATACAGAAAGTCCTGTCCAGTAAGCAGATCATTGTTGTTGTTAATTCTTCTCAGTGTTGAGGGAAGTCTCTTTTGAGTAGGTCGTTGTCAGAGCAGCGGTAGGGTCTTCCCTGGTAGAGGATTGCCTCAAGGTGATGTTATAGACAATCTTGGATGTTTGGATGTCTTCCCTAGATCACGAGTGAATGGAGAATGCCCATTTTTATGAGGCCTGTGCCAGGTCTTTATGCCAATGTTCAGGGTGTAAGGTCCCATTGCATTACAAGATTTATGTGTTCCCATCTCTATTAGATAAGAATCTATTTGTATGTATATTATTTTCCCATTTTAATGTGCCTATGCAAACAAGAAATAAAGCCACGTGGGCTTATCAGAGTATATGGGGGCGTAAGAACATGTCCACCATACAATGACTTGGTTCCAACATAAGCATTAAACTTAGGGACTCTTTTACCAAATGCCCTATTGAACAATTCACAAAGAGAAGAAAGAATAAAAGTGGGGGTGGGACTCGTCACTGATTAAGAAAATATTCATCAAGAGTTATAGCCGTCAAAGAAAACACACATAAAATGTTGAAAAGATATACGTGTCCACTTTATGCCTTTTGGAGTAGTTGGGGGGGGTGTTAACTTCGGGGCACCACTTAGGTCTGTGACTTAGGACTCTACAGTACTTAAGTGAAAAGGATAAATGTGGAGTGATGATGTCAGGGGGTGAGAGAGTTAAAGAGGAACATGATATTTTGTAGGGGTGTGCAAAAGGGCAAAATACAAAATGAACATTTTTGCATACATAAAAGCATAATTCAATGATATTGAGTACTACTAATGTTTATTAGTAGTATAATGTCATGAAAATATAGACTGGCACAAGATCACCAGTAACCACTTCCAGCAGCTTTAAGCCCCACCAAGGGATCCACCTCGATGTCTTGCCCAGGCATGTGGCCCAGGGAAGCCATGGAGATCTAGAGCAAGGCGGTAGAAGGGTGCTGGGGTCACCCAAGTCCCGCAACCGCCCTAGGCCTGGTTAAGTTGGCCTCCGGCATGGCAGAGGCCTACAGAACCCCATAGCAGGAAATTTTTTAAAAATAATTTTTATTGAGACCCATGTGAATTACAAGTCTTTCACAGTTATATTTAAGTATATAGTGACAAGGAATTAGGGGAATTCCCCACCACCAGTGTTGACCTCCCTTCACTCCTGTTCCCAGTATGTATCCCATTCTTCCCCCCTTTTCTCCCTAGACTGCTGTTGTAACTGGTCCCCTTTGTATATAACTTGGTGTAGATCTTGATTCTGTTGTTGTTGACTTTGGGTTTGGTATTTAGGCCTGATTATTATTTATTTCCACTCAATATTCATGTGACTGTTGGCTCCTGGAACCATCCACTTTCTTTCCCCCTTCCCTAATTTATGAGGCAGAATAAAGTGATTCAAGTTCTGTGGTTCTTTCTATTGGGGAAAAAAGAAAGAAAGCTGGGAGGAATCTATCTAGGAGCTATCAATATCAATTTAAAAGAAGAAAAAAAGGGAAGATAAATGAGAAGAAGCAATTACAAAATACACAACAGCCACAATAAACAACTACTAAACGATAACAAAAAAGGGAGGAAAAAGAAAGGAGGGCTGATGTGGCAAGGTTTTTTGCCCCCTCCCCACTTTGTATTGGCACAGTAAGTATTGGGGAAATTTGAAAGGAATTCCCTTAGCTTAAGAGATACAGGGTTTCTCCACCTTTGAAGCATGTTGCTATAGGAACAACTACAGGCTCCAGATATGATATGCTCATTATTGAACCCCAAAGTCTTTTTATAGTGCTGGGAAAGGTTCTGTAGCAGGAGTTTTTGGCATGAAGTTGCACATTCATTATTATCTGTGAACATAAACATTATATTATATTAGCAGGCATAATCAAGAGGAAAATGAATAGAATATATTTTTTTGAAAAGACATTATTTTCTGTGCACTGTCTTCTGAGTCTAATATAGTATATAGCATTGCAATGTGAAAATGGGGTGACCAACCTACATCTCCAAGAACCACTGTGGACAAAAACTCATGGAGTTATTATAGAATAGTAAAATCACGACATTAAAATTTAAAAATACAATTAAAAGGTGTGTGTGTGTCTCTGTGTGTGTGGCAGTTGTTTGCATAGGCACAGCAAAATATGGGGAAAATAGAAAGCAAAAACTTTGACCTAAAAACAGGGAGACCTTATCCATGAAGTATCCTGGCATAAGACCAATTATAGGCTCCAGACATACTAAGTTTTCTAACCCAAAGGTCTTTCTCTGTGGTCCCAATAAAAACTTTTCACAATCACAATTCTTGCTGTCAGGTTTCTACAGTTGGAGATCCTGGTTTCTGTACAAATCCTATGTAGACCTCAGGGTGACACAGAGCATCTTCTGGTTTCATCTCACTAGTTTCATTAGGTGTCAATACAGAGAACACTGCCCTCAAAGCAGGTTGTTGTTGTTGTTACCAAGTCGTCAGGGTGTATTATGAACCCACTCTGGAGTAAGCCAAGGCAGCAGTAGGGTCTTCCCTGGTAAACGTCTAATTCCTGGTGCTGGTGTAGAAAACTATGCTACTTACATAGATGTGGCCCAAGGTCCAGGGGTGAATGGTCAATGTCCAATCTTCTGAAGCCTAAACCAACTAACTATGACAAGTGTTCAGAGTGTAAGGCCCCACTGCAATATAAAATTTATGTGTTCCTATCTGAAGAAATAAATATTAATTATAGAGTCATGGATGGTTGTGGTTGATGGTGAGATGGAGGCCTTTCTCTGCCAGTCCAGACCATGCACCTGCAACCGTCTCCAGGTGGCAGGTCTGTGTGTTCAGGGTGGCAGCAAGGAAATGATCTACAGACAGTCAGGTTTCAGGAGACATGAAGCATTATTAATAATAGGCCACATATGTGGCTTCTATCTAACCTTTTAAGCAGCCTGTTTCAGCTGCTCAGCATCTCAAACCTATTTTTTCTGAGAATGTTTTTAACCTTCCCTCCCACATAAATGAGAGTTTCGCTGGATGGTGGACTCTAGGTTGAAAGTTTCTTTCATTCAATAGTTTGAATATCTCATTCCACTCTTTTCTTGCCTGGATTGATTCAAATAGAAGATCTGGGCTGATTCTTGTGTTGTTTCCTTTATGCATGAGGTTTGTTTCCTCCCTTCCTGCTTTAAAAAGTTGATCTCTCTCTTTATTTTTTGCCATTTGGATTACTAAATGTCTTGGTGTTTTTCTGTTATGGTCTATTTTGTTTAGTACTCTTTGCCTCTTGGATTTGTTGAGAAACCTCTTTTCCAAGGGAGGGAAGTTCTCTGCTATTATATCCCTCGCTATTTGTTCTTCCCCTTCCCCATTTTCTTCCCTTTCTGGAATTCATATAATTCAGAGGTTATTTCTCATGTCTTCATTAAGTATCTTACATTTTCTTTCAGGGTTTTGTCTCTCCTTTCTTTTTTGACTTCTTTATCACTTCTTGACACTTCTTGACACTTTATCACTTCTTTATCACTGCTGGCTTGTAATTTGTCTTCAAGTTCATCCGTGCAATGAATTCTATTATGGCTTGATAACATAATTTTAGTTCCTTCAGTTCCATTTGTATGGATTCTCTCATCTTCTGAAAGAGTTCTTTGAGTTGATTGAATTGTTCACCTACAGTTTTCTTAATTTTGCAGGCTATTGACTCCATGATTTTCATTGCTAAATGCTTACGTGCTGATTTTAGATCCTCATCTATAAAGTTCAGACATTTGGGTGGACTTGAAGATTTTCCCGGATTTATATCTATATCCCACAGTTGATATCTTTTTTAGCTTTCCCATTGAACTTTGCATTTAGTGGTATGGAGTGCTGAAATACCAGGGTGTTTAAGAAAGTGATATATTAAATGTTTGTATGAAATGTGAAAAATGTTTGTATGAAATGTATGAAAGTGATCTATTGAATGTATGAAATGTAAGGTTATTTTTCTAAACTAGCAAGGTTGTCTAAGTATGACAAAAATATTGCATATTTATTTGTTCAGCTGGCCTTTGAGCTGATATTTTCTTTTTATTTTTTGAACTATATATATATTTTTGTGTGTGGTTTTTGGGTCACACCCGGCAGTGCTCAGGGGTTACTCCTGGCCCCATGCTCAGAAATCGCTCCTGGCAGACACGGGGGACCATATGGGGCACCGGGATTCGAACCGATGACCTTTTGCATGAAAGGCAAATGCCTTACCTCCATGCTATCTCCTGGGCCCCACTAAGCTATATATTTCCTAAGTGAAGGAAGTACTAGATCCAATCTTCCAGGAAGTTTATAATATAAATCAGAATGACTTGAAATGATGCTTGTGCATCTACAGGGTTTGGGGAAAAGGAGGACTGATAATCCGTAAGGGAGTTTTAGTAATGGCACTGGAACCCAGAAGGTTGTTGAGAGAAAGCTGGAAAGGATGCCCAGTTCAAGCCTGGTGGAGGGGATTAGCCTGGGAGCCTCCCTGCTCCTGCCCAGGCACAGGCCCGACTGTTTCCAGGGAACAAAGGATTAGCAATGGCTCTGGGAACCAGAAGGAGGCTGGAAAAAAATCCAAAAAGACAGCCCCGTTTGAGTTTGATGGAAGGTATTAAAGAGTGAGGTCCCCTATTCATTTCCTGACACCAATCTGGCTGGCCCCAAAGGGCCACTCTCATTCTGTGAGATTATTTCCATCTTCTTTTTTATTTTTTATTTTAAAAAAATATGGAGCGCTTCACGAATTTGCATGTCATCCTTGCACAGGGGCCATGCTAATCTCTGTATCGTTCCAATTTTAGTATATGTGCTGCCGAAGTGAGCATGATTTCCATCTTCTTGCTTCAAAAAAGTGGATCAAACATTCCTGAATAAACTCCCAGGAAAAGCTAAAGCAACCCTCAGGAAAAAGATAATGGGATGCATCACTTTACCCAATTTAAAGTGTACTACAAAGCAATAGTCATTAAAACAGCATGGTATTGGAATAAAGACAGACCTTCAGATCAATGAAATAGACTTGAATATTCAGATGATGTTCTCCTGATATATAATCAATTAATCTTTGATAAAGGAGCAAAAAATGCAAAATAGAGCTAGGAAAGCCTCTTCAACATCTCTGCCTTGGTAAGCACATTAACTTTTGGTGGTTTCAGCTTAGATCTCATGTTTTCAGTGTTGTTGAGTCTGTGTCTTGAATGTATTGCTATACTACTCTGACACATTCTCAATATAAAAAAAATCTTATCTCTGTTTCCTCATTGCTTCCCTTTCTCCTCTTTTTTCCTTGATTTCATTCCTTCTCTGCTATTTTCCTACCTAGTTTTTAAGGTCAATATTGATCTAGGCAATTTTATTTATTACATTTTTATTACATTACACATTTATTACATTTACTAATACAATTATTTTATGTACTATAATAAGTGAGATCATCCTATTATTGTCCTTTTGCTTTTATTCATTCAATATTGTATGTTTCAGTTCTAACCAGGTTGCAACAAATTGCATGATTTTTATCATTCTATACAACTGCATAGTATTCCATTACGTATGAATACCATGTCTTCATAATTCAGTCATCTGTAGTTGGAAACTTGGGTTGATTCCATATCTTATCTATTATGCTTATTGCAGAAATAAGTAGTGGTGTGCATATGTTCTTTTAGGTTAATGTTTCAAGGACATGGTTTTTTTTTATCATTTCTTTTTTAATGTGTTGAATCATTTTATAATGATTTTAAGGTTTTTAGGTTTTTATTGAATCACCCATGAGATTTTTATGGAATAAGGTTTTTATTGAATCACCCATGAGATACAAAATAAAAGGGTTTTCCTGATTAAGATTCAGTTTCATTATTCAAGCACCCATCCTTGCACCAATTCCACTTTCCTCAAGCTGTGTCCCCAGTGTCCCTCCCATCCCACAACCTACCTCTATGGCAGACACTTTTTTTCCTTTTTTCCTTTTAGGCACTTTAGTTTTGCAATGCTGTTACTGAAAGATTATTGTGGATATCACTTTGCCTCCTTTTGATGCCAGTTTTTTCCAAAGTGATTACTCCTATCGTTGTCATGGAGGTTCCTTCTCAATTCTTACAGCCCTCCCTCCCACTGTGGAAAGCTTTTTACTAAGGAATAGTGACGCAGACCACTCAGCCATCAGAGGGCAGCTCTGGGGCCCTCCTCCGAAGACAGGGGTGCTGGAAAGTGGCTAAGAATTTTGGCTTGAGCCTCCACTACAGAGCAACTGCATTTATTTCTCTAGGTTTTTTTTATACATTTAACAGCAGGATATTGGCAAAAAATCAAAATACAACAATTTACAGGTTCCTAATTTCAACACATTATTAACAATTTTCTAAGCATGCTGACCTCATCAAGAATCAGATATAATCTAAATTTCTAAACAATGTCACTCTGGTGATTGTCTATATTAACTATATGACCTAAGACAAATGTTTAATGTGGTTAATCTTTACTTGATTTTAGAAACCTGCCCAGCCTGAGTTGTGAACAAAATTATTATATTTAATATGTTATAATTCTACCATTTTAAATCTATGTCTGGGGTCCAGGTTTATGTCTCCAATCATGTACTGCTTTGGCCCAAGCCTTCCACAGCCTTCTCTGTTTGCCTTTTTAGTAAATCCTTTTGTTCCTGTGTAAGATGAAATTAAAGAGCCATTGCTCTTAATATTTCTAAAAAGGGCAATTTATAATAAGACACTCTTTTTCCTTCATGCACCACTCCTCCATTACCAGCCTTATCATACACTCCTATATAAGGTGAGGGATCAGGTATAGTTAATCCTATGCTAAGTGGGCCATAGTCTAGTCCTATATATATAGGTGATTCCCATCTTTTGCCTTGTATTAGATATAACCACCAAGTGCCTTGCTTTTTCTTAGGAAGATAAGTAATCCTGTTTCCTTTACCTGATCTATTTCTGCCTTATTATAGGGACACTCATATGAATCGTCATAATCCTCCAAGTGTCTCCAGCTCTCAAGTTTTGTGCTATGGGCTTTTCCCTAGATTCTTCTATAAAAAACTTTTCTACTTATAACTGCTTCAAAGTTATGACTGAAAGATTCTTACTATTGTTATTCTTAAAAATATCAATAATAGGGGGCCGGGCGGTGGCGCTGGAGATAAGGTGCCTGCGCTAACCTAGGACGGACCACGGTTCGATCCCCCGGTTCCCCATATGGTCCCCCGGGCCTGCCAGGAGCAACTTCTGAGTGAATAGCCAGGCCACCGGGTGTGGCCCAAAAACCAAATATATATATATATATATATATATATATATATATATATATATATATATATATATATATATATATATATATATATATTCTCTACTTAAAAGCTATTATTGATATATATATCATATACATATCATAGATATATCAATAATAGCTTTTAAGTAGAGAATATTAGTGATAGCTTTTAAGCAAAATTTCTTGATTTTCTGTTAAAGACTTCTTTTCTAAAAAATTATTCTTGAAAGTTTCTGTGTGATTCGTAAAATCCTTAGCATGTTCTCAAATAATTATGTTGTAGGTCTTCTATAGAGCCCAATGTTCCCAGGTTACTGTAGCATAAAGTAAGAAAAACAATCATCATTGTTCCCAGAAACAGTACATAACGTGGGGGATATTTTCTTATTCTAGGATCACTTGCAACTGCTCCAGTAGACTAACTTCTGTGAAGCTTTTGCCGCAGGTCCGAGAACATGGCTTTCACCATGTCACAGACTCCACTGGAGCTGCCATGGCAAAATAGTCCTCCTGCTATTTATTTCTATTGTCTTCAGGTATCATTAACTACTGTTTCTTTATTTCCACAAAGGAGTGTAATCATTCTATGTCTGTCCCTCCTCTGACTTATTTCACTCATCATGATACTCTCCATAACATCCATATATCAGCAAATTTTATGACTTCATTTTTTTCTAAGAACTGTACAATATTCCATTGTAAAGCTTCTTTAGCTGTTCATCTGTTCTTGGGCACTTGGGTTGTTTCCAGATTTTGGTTAGGAATAGTGCTGCAATAAATTCTGCATTGTGTTCAGGGGCCTTTCAAAAATATTCCCAAGAACAGAATTGCTGGGTTAAATGTAAGCTTAATCTCTAAAATTTTAGAGAATGTCCATATAGCTTTTACAAGCCTGGCAACTCCATCCTGTGCAATTAAATTAAATCCAAAACTAAAATTGCACAGATACCAACATACAAAGCATGTAAATCTATACTCTTGAACAGGTACAATGCAGTACTCCTATTTCACAGACAGTATGCAGCCCTAAATCTCAGTTAATTCAATGGAGTAACTAATTGACAATTGACAATTTTCTGGGCATACTCAAGTAACAATTCATAGTAAGGAAATATAATACATCTGAGAGCAGATGTATTATTAGTAGTCATCTTGTCTAAAAACTCAACAGATGTAAACCTCCACCATTAATACCCGCACCTCAAACAATAATGGAGAAACTAAGGAATTCAGATGCAGACAAAAGGGACAGAAAATCAAGCAGTCCTCAAGCCTATCAGAATGTTTGAGCATAGTCTATGACAACTAAAACAACACTCACTGCACTGGCAGAAATTAAGGAAGTACCTGCCAGAGAAATTAAGCAATAAATAGATGAGAATTCAGCCAACTTAAAGAACTTATTTTTTTTTTACCAAAGTGGATTATAAATATTTCACAGTAATTTTTAGGTACATAGTGACATTGAATCAGGGGCATTCCACCAATGTTATCCTCCCTCCACCCCTATTCCAGCAAGTATCCCATATCCCCCTTCATTACCCCCGCCCCCAGGTTGCTAGTGTAAGTTGCTAGTATAAGTGTCTAGCATATTGTAGATTGGGTGTTGATTCTGTTGTCATTGGCTATTTTTGGTGCTTAAGTCTGATCATTTTTTATTTCTACTTAATGTTCATAAAGAAGAACTTTTTCAGAGGATAGAGATGCATACAAATGAAACTGAAGAAGCTAAAGAACACACTTGCGGGGCCGGGTGGTGGCGCTGGAGGTAAGGTGCCTGCCTTACTGTGCTAGCCTTGGACGGACCGCGGTTCGATCCCCCGTGCCCCATATGGTCCCCCAGGCCAGGGGCGATTTCTGAGCGCATAGCCAGGAGTAACCCCTGAGCGTCACTGGGTGTGGCCCAAAAACCAAAAAAAAATAAAAATAAAAAGCAAAAAAATAAAAAAATAAAGAACACACTTGCAAGCCATAGTAGCATAACCACACAGGAAAGAACCATCTGGAAGAACTAGAAGATAAAATACAAGTCAGCATTTATTAGTAAGTTGAAAATAAAAATAAATGGAATAAAATGGAAAGTACTTAATGAACAAAGACAAAAGGAGTAAATCCCAAATTATAGGAATATAAGAAGGTGAGGAAAGGGGAAAAGGAAAAAAAACAAGTGGGGAAAGAGATAATAGTTAATTTTCCCACACTCTGTGGAGGGAGGCAGCATAATTTCCATGTTCATCCATGTATAGGAAAATTTCATGACTTCATTTTTCCTGATGGCTGCATAGTACTCGATTGTGTATGTGTACCACAGTTTCTCAGCAGTGATCCTCAAACTACGGCCTGCGGGCCACATATTGTATTTGTTCCCATTTTGTTTCTTCACATCAAAATAAGATGCATGCAAAAAAAAAAAAAATAAGATGCATGCAGTGTGCATAGGAATTTGTTCTTAATTTTTGTTTTTACTATAGTCTGGCCCTCCAATTGTCTGAGGGACAGTGAACTGGGCCTCAGTTTAAAAAGTTTGAGGACCCTTGCTAGCCACTCATCTGTTGTGGAGTATCTGGATTGTTTTCAGACTATTTTAAATAGCATTGCAATGAATATAGGTGTACGGAAGGCATTTTTGTATTGTTTTTGTGTCCGTAGGCTATATCCCTGAGTGGTATAGCTGTATCATATGGGAGCTCAATTTTCAGTTTTTTGAGGAATCTCCTTATTGTTTTCCATAAAAGTTGGACTAGACAGCATTCCCACCAGCAGTGAATGAGAATTCCTTTCTCCCTACTTCCCTGCCAGCACTGATTGTTCTTGTTCTTTGTGATGTGTACCAGTCTTTATGGCATGTGATGGTACCTCATTATTGTTTTGATTTGCATCTCCTTGATTTTTAGTGATGTGGAGCATTTTTCATGTGTCTTTTGGCCTTCTGTAGTTCTTTGAGGAAATGTCTATTCATTACTTCTCCCCAATTTTTAATGGGGTTAGATATTTTTTCTTGTTAAGTTCTGTCAGTACTTTCTACATCTTAGTTTTTAGCCTCTTATCTGATGGGTGAATAGTTTCTCCCACTCTGCGAGTGGCTGTTGAATCCTCATCACTATTTCCTTTGAGGTACAGAAGCTTCTCAGCTTAATATAGTTCCATTTGTTTGGGCAGTGGTGTTTCCTTCTTGAAGTTGCCTTTAGTTTCAATGTCATGGAGTGCTTTGCCTATTTGTTCTTCTGTAGACCTTATGGTTTTGAGTCTGATATCAAGATCTTTTTTTTTGGGGGGGGGCCACACCCGGTGACGCTCAGGGGTTACTCCTGGCTATTCGCTCAGAAGTCGCTCCTGGCAGGCACGGGGGACCATATGGGGAACCGGGGGATCAAACCGCAGTCCGTCCTAGGTTAGCGCAGGCAAGGCAGGCACCTTACCTTCAGCGCCACCGCCCGGCCCCTGATATCAAGATCTTTAATCCATATGGATTGGACCTTAGTACATGGTATTAGATGGAGGTTGATGCTGAACTTTTTTGCATGTGGCTGATCAGTTGTGCCACCACCACTTGTTGAAGAAGTTTTCCTTGGTCCAGTTTGCGTTTCTTGCCCCTTTATCAAAGATTAATTGATTGTACATCTGGGGGACATTCTCTGAATACTCAATATTCTACTTATCTCAGGGTCTGTCTTTATTCCAATACCATGATGTTTTAATGATGAATGTCTTGTAGTACAACTTAAAGTTGGGGAAAGTGATGCCTCCCATTATCTTTTTCCTAAGGTTTGCTTTAGCTATTTCTGGGTGTTTATTGTCCCAAATGAATTTCAGAAGTGTTTGATCCACTTATTTAAAGACTGCAATGGGAATGAGTATCTTCAGGAAATTGCATTAAATTAGTACAATGATTTGGGGCGTATTGCCAGTTTAATATTAATCCTCCCAATCCATGAACAGGGTATGTGTCTCCATTTCCTTGTGTTCTCTTTTATTTCTTGAAAAGTGTTTTGTAGTTTATATTGTATAGGTCCTTCACCTCTTTTGTCAAGTTGATTCCAAGGTATTTGAGTGTGTGTCACATTAATGTGAATGTTTTCTAATGTTCATTTCTTCTCTATCATTATGGGTGTATAAGAAGACCATAGATTTCTACGTGTAGCCTGCCACTTTGCTATATAAAACTATTGTTTCTAGAAGTTATTTGGTAGTCTTTAGGATTTTCTAAATAAAATATTATTTCTTCTGCAAATAGTGAGAGCTTGACTTCTTTCTTTTCTATCTGAATGCACTTGATATCTTTTTCTTTATAATTGCTATGGAAAGTACTTCCAGTACTATACTGAATAGGAGTGCTGAGAGGGGGTAGCCTTGTCTTGTACCAGATTTTAGAAGAAAGACTTTTAGTTTATTCTCATTGAGAATAATATTTACCATTGGCTTGTGTTAAATGGCCTTGACTATATTGAGAAAAGTTTCTTTCATTTCCATCTTATTGAGAGTTTTTATTATGAATGGGTGCTGGACCTTATTGAATGCTTTCTCTGCATCTATTGATATAATCATATGGTTCTTATTTTTTCTTTTGTTGAATTGTGTATTATGTTGTCTGATTTATGTATGTTAAATCATCCTTGCATCTCTGGAATTAAACCTACTTGGTCATGGACTGTGACCTTCTTGATGATGTGTTGGATCCTATTTGCCAGAATTTTTTTTGAGAATTTTTGGTCTGTGTTCATCAGAGGTTCATCAGAGGTTTTGTCTGTGGTTTTCTTTTTTTTGCACCATCTCTGTCTGATTTTGGTATCAAGGTGATGTTAGCTTCATAAAAACTATTTGGAAGCGCTTCTGTTTTTCAATTTCCTGAAAGAATCTGAAAAGGATTGGTAGTAGTTCCTATTAAAAGGTTTGAAAGAATTCACTTGAATTCTTTTGAATCCATTTGGGCCTTAGATTTTATTTTTCAGAAGACTTTTGATTACATTTTAATTTCCTCAATAGTGATGGCCCTGTTTACTTGTGCTAGATCATCCTGATTCAATTGTGGAAGATTACAAGAGTCCAAGGATTTATCCTTTTCTTCCAGGTTCTCATGTTTTGTGGCATAAAGTTTCTCAAAGTAGTCTCTCATCATTCTTTGAATTTCTGTGAGTCTATAGTGATCTCCCCTTTTCATTTCTAATCTGGTTATTAAATATCTCTCCCTTTCTTTGTGAGTTTTGCTAGTGGTTAATCAGTCTTTTTGTTATTTTAAAGGACCAACTTTGCTTTCATTGATCTTTTAAATCATTTTTCTAAATTTCCACTTCATTGATTTATGCTCAAGACTTGTTATTTCCTTCAGTCTACCTATTTTTGGTTCCTTTTGTTGATCATTTTATAATTTTATAAGATGTGTCATTAAGCTATTTATATAGGTTCCTTTTCTTTCCTGATGTGTGCTTGCAAAACAAAAAATGTTTTTTTAGTACCACTTTTGCTGTTCCCCACAAATTCTGATAATTTGTATCTTCATTTGCATTTGTTTCCTGGAATCTTTTGATATCCTCTTTGATTTCATGCCTGACTGACTTGTTGTTCAGGAGTGAGCTGTTTAATTTCCAGGTGTTAAAGGTTGTTTTATGTGTGTGTGTGTGTGTGTGTGTGTGTGTGTGTGTGTAGTTTACTTCCAATTTCAATGCCTTGTGATATGAGAAGGTAGTCTGTACAAGTTCTATCCTCTTGATTTTATGGAGGTATTACGGGTCAGCATGTGGTCTATCCAGGAGAATGACCCATCTGCGTTGGAGAAGAATATTTATCCAGTTTTCTGGGGATGGAGTGCCCTATATATATTTAGTAGTCCACTTTCTTCCATTTCTCTTTTCAGAGCTAGTATGTCCTTATTGGTTTTCAGCCTGGTTGACCTATCAAGGAGTAGCAGGGTGGTATTGAGCCTCCTACTATTATTGTGTTGTTACTGATGTCTTCTTTCAGTCTTGTTAACAATTATATTAAATATTTTGTAGTCCTTCATTGGGTGCATATGTGTATAGGAGTGAGATTTATTTCTGTTGTACATATCCTTGATTATTACAAAATGTCCATCTTTATCCCTTATAACTTTACTAAGTCTAAGGTTTTGTGTAATCTGATATTAATATGGCTACTCCAGCTGTTTTAAGTGAGTTGTTTGCTTTGATGATTGTTCTCCAGCCTTTCATTTTGAGTCTGTTCTGCCTATTCAGATATGTTTCTTGTAGGCAGTAGAATGTGGGATTCAGCTTTTTGATTCATTTTGTCACTTTATGTCTCCTAGTCCATTGATGTTGAAAGAGATCATTGTCATGGGATTGTTGTTTAAATATAAATTAAAGAGTCCTAGAGTTGTTAGGAGTATGGTGAGGCCTTTCTTGGCTCAACCTGGCTCTGCCACCCCTTAAGCCCAAGGATTTGAAAGTTGCAGAGTAATGGAGGAGAATCTCGCAAAGCAATCAGATGAAGTTCCAGGAGTAAGCCAGCCTTATAGCATGGTCCCTACCCCCTCCTCAGATGGCCTCTATACTAAGCCTTTTCCTAGCAACTACTCTACTCCTTCTGGCTCTCTGGTCCTCTGTCTCCCTTTCAGCTGCTTTTCCAGGCTTCCTTGCTGACTAATTCCCTTTGCTGATGCTATTGCTGATGCTTCTTTGATAATGCTCAATTACTGATGCTGAATCTGATGCTGAATCTAACTCTCCTTATCCTCTCTCTTTCCCCAGTCAGCCTCCTCTACCCGCCCATTCCAGGTGTGGCTAGTTCTGGTCATTCAGATGGGATAAATAAGAAGTTGGGGGAGGGGATACCACCTACGAGGGATTAAGTTTCATCTATTTGTAGAAGTTGCTGTGTCTGTTTGTTTTTCTTAAAGTAGATCTTTCAATTTGTCTATTAAGGCTGGTTTTGAGTCTGTAAAGCTCCTGAGCTGCTGTTTATCTGTGAAGCTATGTACACTTCCTTCAAACTGAATGTGAGTCTGGCTGGGTGAAGTATTATAGGCAAAGCATTCATTTCATTAAGTTTTGTCACTGTGTCTCACCACTGCCTTTGGGCTTTGGGGTTTCTTGTGACAGGTCTGCTGTAAATCTTAAGAATGCTCCAATGTATGTAATTTTCCTTTTTGATCTTTCTACTTTCTGCATTCTATCTCTATCAGTAGGATTCATCATTGACTAGGATGTGTCTTGGGGTGCTTTTCTTTGGTCTCTTTTAGCTGGTACTCTTCAGGCAGTCAAGAGTTGGTTGCATGCTGTCTTTAGTTCTGGGAATTTCTCTGCAATGATGTTCTTGACTGTTGATTCTTCCTGAGTCTCTGGGACTCCAATGATTCTTTTTTTTTTTTTTTTCGGTTTTTGGTTTTTGGGTCATACCCTGCAGTGCTCAGGGGTTACTCCTGGCTCCATGCTCAGAAATTGCTCCTGGCAGGCAAACCGATGACCTTTTGCATGAAAGGCAAACGCCTTATGTCCATGCTATCTCCCGGGCCCCGTGATTCTTATGTTGCTTCTTTTGAGTTTGTCAAAGACTTCTATTTTCAACAGTTCACATTATATCCATTTTCTGATAAGTTGTTTTAGGGCTCTTTTCCATTCTCTTCTATTATATGGAGTTGCTATGCACCTCATCTTCAGCTCACTGATTCTGTCCTGAGCTTTTGTTACTCTGTTGGAGAGGCTTTCTAGTGAGGTTTTCATTTTGCCTACCAAGTTTTTCAGT
>PVKC010017307.1:0-20278 GCA_004027635.1 Crocidura indochinensis | reverse complement strand
CGTTCAGATTAGAAGGAAGGATACATTCCTGGACTCCTAAAACCTCCCAAGGTTGAACCAAGATGTTCTGGAATATCTGAACAGACTTACCACAATTGAAGAAATTAAAATGATAATCAAAAGGTTTCCCAAAAACAAAAGCTCAGGTTCAGATGGATTCACTAGTGAATTCTTTAAAAACTTTAAAGAGGACATACTACCAATCCTTTTCAAGCTCTTACCAGGAAATTGAAGAAACAAGCACTCCCAAATAGTTCTATGAAGCTAACATCATCCTGATACCAAGAGCAGAGAAATACACCAAGAAAGGAGAATTACAGGTCGATATCACTGATGAACATAGTTGTAAAGATCCTCAACAACATACTAGCAAATAGAATCCAATTAAAAATTGGATTCTTAATCCAATTAGAATTCTTAATCCAAATAGAATCCATTAAGAAGGTCATACATCGGGGCCCGGGAGATAGCATGGAGGTAGGGTGTTTGCCTTTCATGCAAAAGGTCATCGGTTCGAATCCCGGTGCCCCATATGGTCCCCCATGCCTGCCAAGAGCAATTTCTGAGCATGGAGCCAGGAGTAACCCCTGAGCACTGCCGGGTGTGACCCAAAAACCAAAAAAGAAAAAAAAAAAAAAGACCAAATAGGATTCATTCCAGAGATGCAAGGATGGTTTAACACAGGGGTCTCAAACTCAATTTACCTGGGGGTCGCAGGAGGCAAAGTCGGGGTGATCCTTGAGTGCAAAGTCAGTAGTAAACTTTAAACATTGGGGGGTGTGACCCAACTAAAACAAAACAAAAAAAGATACCTCTAGGGCAGGGCCACAAAATATTGTACGGAGGGCCGCAAACGGTCCGTGAGTTTGAGACCCCTGGCTTAACATATACTAGTCAATCAATACAATATTTCATATCAATAAAAAAAGTCATACAATCATAGCAGTAGAAGCAGAGAAATCATTTGACAAGGTCCAACACCCATTCATGCTAAAAATTCTAAACATACTGAAATTGAAGGAATTTTTCTCAGTATAGTCAAGGTCATTTACCACAACCCCATGGCAAATATACTCAGTGAGGGAAAAACTAAGAACCTTTTCTCTAAGAACTGGCACAAGACAAATTTGTCCACTCATCACTTCCATTCAATATAGTACTGGAAATAATGTGTCATAGTAGATAGGCAAAAAAAAAGGGGGGGGCATTCAGATAGGTAGGGTAAAATTGAAGTTCTCACTGTTTGCAAATGATATGATAACTATATTTGAAAAGCCAAAAAAGACTCCATACACAAAAGCTTCTAGAAACAATCGATTTCTACAGTAAAGTGGAAGACTACAAAATCAATGCACAGAAGTCCATGGATTTCTTTAAAAATAGAGAGGACATTTTTTTAAAAATTCCCATTCACAATTGTGCCTCAGAAAAATCAAGAACTTTGGAATAAGTTTAACTAAAGTGACCTTAAAAAATACAAAACACTACAAGAAATGAGAGAGGACATGAGGAAATGGAAACACATCTCATGCTCATGGATTGGGAGGATCAACATCAAAACAATACTTCCTAAAGCATTATACAGATTTATTGCAGTCCCTGATAGAATATCTATGACATTCTCAAATAAATAGATCAAACACTCCTTAAGTTCATATGGAACAATAAATCTTGAATAAATAAAATAACGCTTGAGAAAAATAAAATGGGGTGTCATCACCTTTTCCAACTTCAAATTATTACAAAGCAGTAATTAAAATGGCATGTTAATTGAATAAAGACAGACTCTCAGATCAGTGGATTAGAATTGAATATCCTGAGACAGATCCCCAGTTAGATGACAAGTTAATATTGATAAAGGAGTAAAAATGTGACGTGGAACAAGAAAAGCTTTTTCAAAAAATGGTGCTGGGAAGCCTGGTCAATTATGTACAAGAAACTAAGCTCAGACTTTGTAGAAATTTGTCGTTATCCAGCAGGTTACTGAGAACAGCTGCAAATCCACCTGCTGCTCAGCTGTGGCAAGGCTGCAAGGGCCCAAGATTGCCAGGCACAGTGCTGCAAGGCTCACAGGGGCCTGTGGGGCCCAGCTGCCAGATGGGGCCTCGTGTCTATGGAGGGAATGCCAACATGTAAGGACTGCTCACCTGGGACTGAGAGAAAGGAAAGACATAGAAAATAAGTATACTTTTTATTCCTCTTGGTGTCTGAGGCCTACTGCCTCCACCTGGAGATTTCTGAGAGAGAGGGTGAGATAGTTGGAAATTCACTGACCAGAGGTGATCAGGGAGGCCCAGGCTCAAAAAGAAAGAGAAGGGAATAGACACAAAGCAGACAGTATCTCTTTGATGCTTTATATCTGGACCCCCATGGACCAGCAGGCACTGCTCTGGTCCCTAGCCTGCCCCCAGGTCCTTATCCTGCCCCCCATAGGTCCAAGTTTTTCCTTTTATACCCTGCATGATGGGGGCGTTTCCATGGGGGTATGTCCAGGTTCAGCTTTCATTACGGTGAGGCCAATCGGAGGTATCCAAGGTGTGTGTCCTTCAACATTAGATCTCTTCCTGACACATACACAAAGATTAAATCAAAGTGGATTAAAGACCTTGATATCAAACCTGAAACAATAAGTTATCAAGGAAAACATAGAACTCTCCATGATATTGAAGCTAAAGGTATCTTCAAGGATTAAAATACCATCAAACAAGTGGAAGTAACATTAAACAAATGGGACTACATTAAATTAAGAAGCTGAAAATCAAAGGAAATGAGGACTAGGATTTAAAGGCTATTCAGGTAATGGGAGAAACTATTTCAATACCCATTTGATAAGGGGATACTATCTAAGATATATAAGGAACTGGTAGAGCTTAGCAAGAAAAATCACCTAATCCCATCCAAAAATGGGAAGAAGAGATGAACAGAAATTTCCTCAAAGAAGAAATACAGATGGCCAAAAGCATGTGAAAATATTCTCCACATTATCAGGGCCGGAGAGATAGCATAGCAGTGGGGCATTTGCTTTGCACGTGGCTGACCCGGGAAGAATGGTAGTTTGAATCCTAGCATCCCATATGGTCTTTCCAGCCTGCCAGGAGCGATTTCTGAGCACAGAGCCAGGAGTAACCCATGTGTTGCCCAGAAACCAAAAAAAAAAAAAAAAAAATTTCCACATTATTATAAAGGAAATGTAGATCAAAACTATAGTGTGGGGGCCCGGGAGATAGCATGGAGGTAAGGCGTTTGCCTTTCATGCAAAAGGTCATCGGTTCGAATCCCAGTGCCCCTTATGGTCCCCCGTGCCAGCTAGGAGCAATTTCTTAGCATGGAGCCAGGAGTAACCCCTGAGCGCTGCCGGGTGTGACCCAAAAACCAATTAAAAAAAAACAAAACTATAGTGTGATAATACCATACACCACAGAGATTGACACACATGAAGAACAAGTGCAACCTTTGCTGACATGGATACAGGAAGAAAGGAATGCAGAAGACTAAGAGGCAATAATAGCCTGGTAGATACTCTGTAGGTAGAAGATGAATATTTTGTATGGGGTGGCCCAGAAAACAGCTAAAGTTTTAATTTAGCTTTGATGATTCTGCTAGTAGTGTTGACTGGTCCAACCTTTTGGGAAAATAATATTGATATTCCTCAAAAAACTAGAAAAACGGCTCCTATATGATCATGCCTCAGAATATAACCAGAGGCAGGAATCCCAGATCAAAACTTATAAAGGGGTTGTTATTTTGCATAGGCTATATTAAAAGTTGGCTATGAAAGCATCAAAGGTTAGATTGTATGCATTGTTCTCAAAACAATCAGCTTTTTTCATATCTTTGTATTATACATGTCACAATTTTTCTTAGAATTTTTTTTGTTTTGTTTTGTTTTTTGTTTTTGGGTCACACCCGGCAGTGCTCAGGGGTTACTCCTGGCTCCATGCTCAGAAATTGCTCCTGGCAGGCACGGGAGACCATATGGGGCACCGGGATTCGAACCGATGACCTTTTGCATGAAAGGCAAATGCCTTACCTCCGTGCTATCTCCCGGGACCCACAATTTTTCTTAGAATTTTATGAACATAAACATTAGAACCTTTCTACAGATACTAATCTATTCCATGGTTATATTACACAGGTGCTTAGGGACTGCCTCATCACTATCTCTCAGAACCTCTGGTAGAATAATGCTTTAGCTGAGGAACCAGGACCTATTTGGGAATAGGTGTTCATATGGGATACCACTCATCTGGGTATATGGATGAGATGGTGTGTCTCACTGAAGAGTGCTAGTAACATCTGCCAAATTCCTGAGGCCTGAGAAAAGCTTAAGAAGAGTTAGAGGCCAGAGGGGAGCCACTGGTGTCACCCCATAACTTGTCATTAAAGTGAGGTTAGCTCACCTTATTTCACATAAAACTCAGGAGAGCATCTGTGTTTACTGTTCTACCTTCTGAAAGGCCCTACCTCTAATGCCTTTCTGTTGGGAGTTAGCTTCAACTTAGTCGTGGGAGTGGGGAGGTAAATAAGTAGTTCATAGGAGCAATGAAGCAGCATTTCAAGCAAATGGAGGAACATTCAGGTTTCTGCAGGATCACTCAAGCCTGCCCTTGACATTCTTAGTTTATTCAGGAAAATAAGATTTAGCTCTGTAGGTTTTCTTTTCACATTTTCCTGTCTAGATCAGGAGGGTAGAGACCTAGAAGGTGGAATTTGGGTCCGGCCTCACTTCAGAACTTTTAGGTATAAAACTAGGTAAACATTAAAATATTAGGTAAATATTAGGCTATATTAAGCAATACACATATGCATGTACATGTTAATTTTTCTCCAGAAACCATCTTTACTTTCTTGGGAAGGAACTTCTCCTAGGCTTCATGCAGTAATATTTGGGAACCATATGTTAGCTGGGGATTGAACTGGGGATTACTGCATGCAAGTTATGTGCCTTAACCTCTGTATCATCTCTGGCCCGTACTTCTATATCTTTGAATTAATAAACACAGGCAACTTTTCATGTCTAGGCTGTTGTGGAATTTCTAGTTCTCTCTCTGTACATACTCGGCTTATTTTTTATTTGCTATTTTATTGTTTTTCCTCTTTACATCTTTTGTTTTTGAGTTGCATACTTGTTTGTGGGCATACACACTGTGGTTGTGATGAGCAATTTAGATTGCACTTTATTCTGGTGCCAGGTATCATAAAAAGTAGTGCCATTGGAATTGAACTCAGCATGAGGGAGGTTGGAACTTGTGGCCTCTTACCTGCAATCTACCACTGAACTATTTTGCTGAATGAGGTACTCTACCAAAGAGACTTTAATCATCAGCAAGATTTGGCCATCTTCAATATATTAGTAGTGTGGAGTATGGTAAGGCTTTGTTATTTCAAAGCTTCTGCTTTATTTTAGGTATTCATTGTTAGTTCTTGAAGTAACCATACAGTAAATGGACTATGACCAATTTGACTGCTGCTGGGGAGGGAACATTTGCTTTGGCTCGTTAAAAGTGACTCTGTTTTCTCCATTTTCTTGTCTTGGATGTAGAGTCAAATGGAATTCAGCATTTCCTCCTTAACCATTCAAGAACCAAGTAGTGGCTCCACCACCAGTGAGCTGAGGCAGCCATCCAAAACTACTCAAGGCTCACAAGCTCTGCGACCCTCCCAAGGCAGCAAGTCTTCCAGCCTGGATGCTTTGGGTCCTACCTGGAAGGAAGAGGAAGCATCTTTCTGGAAGATCAATGCAGAGCGGTCCCGAGGAGAGGGACCTGAGTGTGAATTTCAGTCACTAACACCCAGCCAGATTAAGTCCATAGAGAAAGGTGAAAAGATCTTGCCCACCTGTTACCGGCATGACCCTGCCTCAAAGGATAGGGAGGCCAAGATAGAAAGGTCAGGGAACCCACGCCAGGACCAGAGTGTCCTTTCCAGCATTAGTGTGGAGCAGGAGCGACCCCAGCCCACGAAGACCTGTACTAAAACGGAGAATGATGCTACCGTAACAGAACCTGTGCCCAAACTGTCCTCTCCTGAAGCCAGACAAGAGGATGTGGAAGATACGGAAGATGCAGCTGTACCTGCACAGGTGGGTGGCCTTGCATTAGACCAGGAGGCAAAATCTGATGGAAAGCATCACATAGGATGGAGATGTGGGACATAGACAGGACCTTTTTTCTACTGCCTGTTTGCTTCAGAAGAGCTGATATTTTTTACTCAGCAAAGATATTAACTAATATGCAGAATTGTGTTTTGTGAGCCTCTGTGACTTGCCTTGTGATTGTGTCCTATGCTCACTGTCCCCTTCCTGCAGATACGTGAGATCAGGTAAAACAGGAATCTTTGGGAGAAGTAGTTAGTGTGGAGGGATTTCAATGCCTACTTTACTCAAGGAGCCTCTTAAGTTAGGTTGGTGTGCAAATGATGAAGGAATTGACGGGTGTTTTAAAGAAAGTATATTCCATGGGCCGGCGTGTTGGCGCTAAAGGTAAGGTGTCTGCCTTGCCAGCGCTAGCCTAGGACGGACCATGGTTCGATCCCCTGGTTTCCCATATGGTCTCCCATATGGTCCCCCAAGCCAGGAGCGACTTCTGAGTGCATAGCCAGGAGTAACCCCTGAGTGTCACCAGGTGTGGCCCAAAAACAAAAAAAAAGAAAAAAAAAAAAAAAGAAAAGAAAGTATATCCCAGAGCCTCAACAAAGAGCCTCCATATTGGTTCTTGGGAACCATAAATTTAGACTTGTTCCAGAAGTGCTGGGCAGCTTCTCATATTCAGGACGGGGTTAAGTGTCAATTTTATGAAGTTGGAAGAGAAATAGATTAGAGCTGGCTACTGGATGAGGGTTAGTGTGTAAGGAAGCAAGAGTGTCTCTGCAAGTGAAGTAATAATGAGGCTCTTGAATGTTTCCCAACTTTTTAGTGTCATTAGTTTTTTACTACATAGTCTGCATTCCTTAAGAAATTCATGGCAGGCTGGGGCTGGGGTAGAGACATGAGATGGACTCTAGGAATATTGGTGGAGGGAGGTTGGCAACTAGGGAAGGGATTGATCCTGAATCACTGTATATCTATAATTGAACTATGAATAACCTTTTAAATGATAATGGTTTGAATAAAAAAATTAAAATAATAAAGAAATTGAATCTACAGATCTAGGGATGTAATGCCTTCTTTATACTGAAGTCTGGGTTTAGTCCTTAGCACTGGAAAAGAAAACAAGCCTGCAAAGAGAATAAATGTTTGCTTATGGATTTAGATGTTAGAGATCATATAGTACAAAACCAAACATATTTAGTAATATTTCAGAGGAGGCCATAGTTTTATATTGTTTTATGATGAACAAAACAAGCAAACCTTTTGGATAGACACAGTTGAGAACATTTTCAGAGAGGAAATCTTGGACTGATTGTGTACCTAGGTAAGACCATAAGCAGTTTTAGGTCCCATCCATCCTGGAAATGGACAGCACTTTTTGAAGGGATCAGAGTACTGTGGAGCCCCTAGGGAAGAAAAGTCTCCTCAAAGGTCAGAACTCCAGGGAGGAATTAGGGATCTGCTCTAGCTTTCCAGGAGTATGCCTCAAAAAAATGAGGCCATATATATTTAACTTTTAAAAGGCAGTCAGTGCTTATGCAGCCTCTAGTTTCTAAGTGTTTCAGAGGAGCCCCTTGGAAGACTTAGCACCTAGCATTGTTATAATTCAGACCTATATTGAAACTTTTTATTGGAAGCTATCCAGATAAGCAGGAACTCTTCTTTAGGATATGGATTTTGGAATTGGAAGAAATCACCTGTTGTTAAGATAGGCAGGTTAATTGTGAAAGACACCCCCATTTCCTAACCAACCTCTGTGCATGCCATTGATGTTTAGAGTCAGTTGGACTCCTTGACTTTTTAAATATACACTAGCTTTCAAATACATAGCACAAAATGTACTTATAATAAGTATTCAATTTAATGGCATTAAATTCACATTGTACCATTCACATCAGTACCATTATTGAGCCATCGAAATTTGTCTTGAGGGGGCCGGGTGGTGGCGCTGGAGGTAAGGTGCCTGCCTTGCCTGCGCTAGCGTAGGATGGACCGTGGTTCGATCCCCTGGTTTCCCATATGGTCCCCCAAGCCAGGAGCGACTTCTGAGCGCATAGCCAGGAGTAACCCCTGAGCGTCACTGGGTGTGGCCCCAAAAAAAAAAAAAAGGAAATTTGTCTTGAAGAGTTTATTTAAACATACGAATAAACACTAACTCCCCAACCTAAGCCCTTGCTAGCCACCATTCTACTTTTTATTTGGACTTCTCTAGATATTTTATAAAAATGAAATCATACAGTATTTGTCTTTGTCAGGCTTACTTTATTTAGCATTACGTCCCAATGTTCATCTATATTGTAGCTTATGTCAGAATTTTCTTCTTTTTAAATTTTACATAAATCACATTATATAAAGTGGTTGCTTCTGTTTTTACGTTCATCTACCAATGGACACAATTTGGCTATGATAAATAAAACAGCTACAGACATGGGTGGATAGCTAGGGATATGGAAACATTATAAATGTTCAAAAATGAATGGGTTAAAAATGTAGTGCTGGAGCAATAGTACAGCAGGAAGGGCACTTGTCTTGCTCGCAGTTAACCCGAGTCTAAATCTCAGCATCCCATCTGGTTCCCAGAGCACTGTCAGGAGTGATTCCTGAGTGCAGAGTCAGAAGTAACATGAGCATTGCTGGATGTGGCCCCAAAACAACTGAACAAGAAAATGTGTATATATGCCCAATGGAATATAATGGAGCTATATGAAAACATAAAATCTTGCAATTTGCTACCATTTAGATGGAACTGTAGAGCATGTTAAGCAAAATAAGTCAGAGAGAGGCCAAATAAAAATAGTGATCTTTATTCATCTGTAGAAAGAGAAATAAAACAAGAGATGATATCAAACAATGGTAAACCTTTGATCTTGGATTATGAAGTAGACTATCAAGTACTAGGAGACGGTGAGGAAGAAGCAGATGAGTAAGTGATAAAAGGGCAGTGGTGGAGTGTAGTGAAAGTGCAGTCACTTTGGATATCAAACTAAAAGTTAATACTACTGTAACTTATTCAAATGTAATTAAAATAGAAAATCAAAAACAAACATGGTGTACAAATACTTGTTCCCAAGTTCCAGATTTCAGTTCTTTGCATTATACACCCTAGAGAAGAATGGTTTATAGGGTCATTCTGTTTTGTTTTTTTGTTTTTTTTTTTGGCCACACTAGCGGTGCTCAGGAGTTACTCCTGGCTATCTGCTCAGAAATAGCTCCTGGCAGGCACTGGGACCATGTGGGACACCGGGATTCGAACCAACCACCTTTGGTCCTAGATCGGCTGCTTGCAAGGCAAACGCCGCTGTGCTATCTCTCCGGGCCCAGGGTCATTCTGTTTTTAACTTTTTGAGGAACAGCCATTCTAATAACTGTCAGATATACCATTTTACATTTTCACAAAGCTTCTAGTTTTTCTATGTCATTATTGCTTGTTATTTTCTTTATAATAGCCTCTATGGTGAATATGAGATGGCATCTATCTTATCTGCAATAATGATTTTCATTGGGGTATCTTTCATCAGAATGTTTATGATCACATGTATATTTTAAAAATTTTTATTTAATTAAAGAACTGTGGTTTACAAAGTTATTGATAGTTAAGTTTTAAGTATATAATATTTCAACATCTTTCCACCGTTAGTATCAACTCCCATCACTAGTGCTCCCATAATGTCTTCCCAACTCTCATCCCCATTCCCTCTCCTCTACCTTCTGCCTGCCACCTTAACAGGCACGTTAAAGCTCTGCGGGCTTAGTTTAAATCTCATTTTTTCAGTTTTGTTGAGTCTATGCATGCATACTAGTATCCCACATCCCCAGTATGACTAATTCCCAGACCCCTGTTCCCCATTATTTCACTTTCTCATTTTCTTTCTGATTTTTTTCCTTCTGTGTCCTCCCTAAACTCTGGGGTAAAAAGTAATATAGGCATTCCCTCTTTACTACATTATATTTTCTAATACAATTTTTATGCCACCAGTATAATCCCATGTTTGTTTTTTTCTAGCTTATCTCAATTAGCATATCTTCCACTTTCAACTTGGTTGTAGCAAATTGCTTGATGTTATTGTTCTTTGCAACTGCGTAGTATTTCATTTTGATTATGTACCACATCAGAATTCTTTCATCTGTGGTTGGATACCTATGTTAATTCCATATGATAGCCATTGTACTCATTGCATCAATGAATAATGGTATACGTATGTCCTTTGGAATTAATGCTTTTCCCCACCCCTGGAATTAATTGTGTTTGACCTTTTTGGTGGGGAGCAGCCACACCTGGCAGTGCTCAAGGGTTATTCCTGTACTCAGGAATCACTGGTGGTGCTCAGGATGCTGGGATTGAACTCGGGTTCGCGCCTTAAGCACTTTACTCTCGCTCTGGCCCCTGAGTTAATGCTTTTAAGTCCTGGCTAGATATCCAAAAGTAAAATTGCTAGGTCATAGGCAGTTTAATTCTTAAGTTTTTAAGTTTACTGAGGACTCTCCATACCATTTTCCACATGAGTTGAACCAGACAACATTCTACTAATAGTGGGCACTTTCTCACTACATCCCCACTAGCACAGATTGTTCCTACTAGTTTTGATGTGCCATTCTCACTAATGTGAGATAATATCTTATTGTTGTCTTGATTTGGATTTCCCTAATGATAATGTTGAGCACATTTTCATGTGCCTCGAGGCAATCTGTCTCCCTCTGAGAAGGCATTCATTGTTTTTTGTCCATTTTTTGATAGGATTTTTGGGTTTATTTTTGTTGACCATAATATTTTATATGTATAGCCTTTATCTGGGTCATATGATATCCTCCCCCCCACCCCCCCCACACACACCTTTTGTTCCACAATATCCAGCATTGTTCACTACTTATTCCTGGTTTTACACTGATGGCTCACTCCTGGGAGAGCTTAGAGGTCCCTATAGGGTGCCAAGGATCAAACCCAGGTCTACCAGACAAATGCCCCATCCACGGTACTATTGTACCAGCCCCATATGGCATGCTTTGAAAGAACAACTTTTGATTACAAAGCACAGAGAGGGAACTGCTGTCACATTGAAGAAACAGTCAAAAATCAGGAAAAGGTAAGTTTGAGCTCTTTCAATGTTTTGTGCCCTGGCTCTTTCTTTCTGCATATAAATACTAAATATTCCCATATTTAGTAAAACTGATCCTAAGCAGAATTCAAAGGAGGTCACTTGTATTGCCTGCTGTTGTTGCCTCCTTGTAAAGTATTTTGTTCATTACTAGCAGGGGATCAAAATTTTCCTGTCCAGGTTATCTTAGTCCAGGTGAATGTCAGCTTTTGTTAGACTAGAATAAAAGTGCAACTTAAATCATAGGTAGCTGGTTAGATTTCTAAATACAGCAGCAGCAAGTTCAAAGAAACTGCAGCTGTATGGGGCCCTTTAAATTAATGAAACTTGTCATAATAACTTTCATCAACTTTGATAGTTCTTTCTTGTATGTGTCTTTTTTAAAAAAAATACTCTATTTGTTACTTTATTTCATAATGACTAAATTAAAACATGCTTGTCATTCAGAAGTAAAAAGGTAACATTTTCCTCTGCAGTTAAGTAAGCTGCTTACAGACATCCCTAGGATTGTGAGGGGGAGGTGTTGGGTCCTGAGAGGAAGTAAATTGCATTTAAATTTATACTTGTGTGTATATGTGTGTGTGTGTGTTTTCAAACATTAAGGCAAATTGATGTAAGGGAACATCTGAAACAGAAAGCTGACTTTCATTTGGGTCATTTTAAGTAAGCTGTTTTTAAATTGCGCATGATTAAAAAAAAATTCATACCTTAACTTAGTTATTTTGTCCCTTCACAGGTCAGTGCAAGTAATATCGTCTTGAAGACGGGATTTGATTTTCTGGATAATTGGTAAAATATGTTGGGTAGAATATTTAAAAACAAAATTTAAAAAAACACAACAAAACAAATACAAAATAAGAACCCCAAAATGTTTTCCAGAGAGGTGTAGAGGAAGAGAATGATACTTTTCCTCTGTACTTTTCTGATTTTTGTATACTCTTTTCTTCTTTGCAAAGCCAGACATATGCTATTTTCAATGATTTTTAACATGTTTTACAAGAAAATAAGGAATTCAGTAAATCTTATATATGAAACTTGTATTCCTAGTTTACCCAAATTTCCCCCTTCCTGGTGATATTTTTTATTCAGATCCCAAAAACCATAAAAGTAATTTCCATTTCCTTTTTCCATTTCCCAAAGTATATGGGATCTTTTCTTGGCCTTTTGGCTAAGATCAAGTATGAACAAAAGGATATATGAGATTACCATTGATAGTTGTTGATGATATTGTCAGCAATAAAGGTATTGGCATATTGACTGTAACCTTGCGGGGATTTTGCCAGACCCTGCCATGTGGTCTCAACCAATTCTCCCAGCTGCCAAGGACTTTATTCCTAAAGCCACATTTCTTGAATAGTGTGCTAGCCTCATGTCATTTCCAGAAAACAGACCTTTGGCACATGGCAGAAATCATATTTAAACTGCCGATACTTATTCAAACTATTTGTCATTGTTTAAAGAATTGCATGTTTAACAGTTTTATGTATTAACTTTTTATTATTTTGTATCTGGGTTTAGCACTTATAGATTTAGCAGTTTCCCAGATTTCTTGCAGTTTCCTTTTGGAAGTTCTCTGCTATGTCTGTGGCACTCTAGTCTCTATCACTCTGATGGTGGCACATCTGCAGTAGATAAAACTGATGGCAAACCTGGCTGGATGATTTGGCTCTTCTACTTAGTTGTGTTAGAACTTTCCAGCCTGAAGGTTTCCAGACTGGGTGAGCAGACATCCTTATCCCAAGGACTGGTCAAGCTACATCACCATGAGTCTGACTTTGGACAAGAACAGAAAAGTCAGAGTTAACTACATCGCTTCAGCATCATCCTCTGAAGACCTTTGTTGTCCTAGCAGTGTCATCTTCTGGAGCCATACTTGTCTTCCCAAGGTGGACTTTGCTCCTCAGGGTTTGGTAGGAAGGACTGTATGCCTTACCCTAGAAAACCTTTCCCCTGAGCTGTTTCAGTCTACAGTTCTTATCCAAGAATACTCTCTCCAAGAATGCTTTTCACTGTGTTCTCACCTAAAGCCTTAACCCCTGTGAAACCTAAAGCCTGCCAGTTAGAGCCTGGTTTCAGTATAAAAAATGTCTCTTTTATATTGCCTTCTGTTTCAAAAGGATCATCTTAAATGATTTCTAAAATATCTGATTTCAAAGTAAAGCACACAGTAACTTTTTTCCAGAAGGTTTTGCCAAAGCTGTGGCTTTGCTGTATTTTGGTTTCTGCCAAATGCTTAACATCTCTAAGCCTCATTTGACCACTTGTGGTCTTGCTTTCCTTTTTTGGTGACTGATTATATCATGACAAATACAGGTTCTTTTATGCTGTTTAAGTATAGTTGAGTAAAATAAAAAAAGAAAAGAAAAAGGTATGGTAACAAAGAAAGAAAAAGGGTATGGTTGCATGGTAACAAAGGAGAAAGAATCCTAATTCAAACAGTGCAGTCGGGCGCCAATACCCAGCCTCTGGCTAACACCCACTTTAACTTGGGTGGCATGACTCAATGCATTGTTTTTCTTTTTAAAAAGAAATGCAGATGTGAGTTTGCTTTTCTTGGGTTGGTATAATAGGAAGAAAGATTTGTGGGTCAGTTAAGCCCCTGACTAATGTTTTGGAAGATGTTTCTAACTTAATTCCCATGTTCTTAGGAAGTACACTGTTCCTTTTAGATTCTCCCAATGAGCTGAAGCTTCTGCTACTCGTAGTAAGGGTACAGTACCCAGCAATATTTAGTGGAACAGTCTCTTGAGATCAGATCTGAGACAATTTGAGCAGTGCTAGAGGAAATCCTAAATTTGTGTTATATTGCACTGCTTTTACAAATAAAAGAATATGAGGGGGAGGAGAGTGCAGGAAGACAAATGCAGTTCTTCCTCTGAACTCAGTCAGGCTGTACAGGCTGTTGTTACTTTGTCATACTCCTAAGAAGTTATAGTCCAGGGAGGGGGAAAATAAGCTCTTGTGTTTCCCTCCGTAGGATGGAATTATTATTTTAAGAAGCCATGCTTTTGAGTTAAAGCCTATTTGTAGTTTTGAATACTACTCATCTCCTCCTGCTTTTAGGGATTCAGCTCAAGGATTCAGTAGCCTGCTTTTGAGTGACTATTTTGAAAATCTCCCTCAGGAAGTAAGAAACTTGCCTCAGTTCTTTCTCTTAGCATTCCCCTCCCTCCTTTTGGGAATATTGCCCACCAGTGAAATCACCCAACTGGTACTTTACCCCACATAATTATCACAACAGCCTCCCTTTCTTTGATATACTTTTTAAATTTGAAAGGTTCTTCATGTAAATTGCTTGTATTTTATATTAATAGTCTTTAATAAAGTCATTTAAGCTATGCTATATGTGTCTGTTTGGGGGCCTTAAAAGTTAAGAACTGAGAAAGAAAATGGTTTGTACAAATTAGCTTGTAATGCACCTCTACATACTTTTTAGAAAGCCCACTTTGCACAGTACTGCTGCAGTTTTCCCTCTGTTAGTGGGAAGTCGCAGCCAAGGTGCACAGGCCTCTCACAGAAGGGATGGGCTTAGTCCTAGAGAATTCTTATTTGACCCTCAAGTGGTATGGCAAAACAAGACAAGTCTTTCCACAGATAATAAGCTTTTCACATCGAGAAACTGACTTAGAAGAACCGATGTTACCTTCCTGAAAATTTTCAACCTGAACTGGTGAAAGGTGATTTCTCTGGGAAGAAATGCTATAGTAAGCAAGACCAATATTACCTCAATAATTGTCATGGCAAATTACCAATTAGATTAGGGAGAAATTTTATATATCATTTTCCATCCATTAGCTTTTTCAAGCTAATACAACTTCAGAAAATGGTAACTCAGTTTGACAGATTTATTCCAACTTGCACAGTAGTGAGACTTTTGCCATCTTGGGCACCAAAGGTTGGTGAAAAAGTAATCACACTTGCTGATTTCCTGGTAGTGATTGAGATGAACCAGCAGACATTTGTTACATTTACATGTTGCAAGAGGAGGTTAATAATTCCTACAACTTTGAATGGTTGCTCAGTATATAGTAGTAATATGTCTTATTTATTTAATAAAAGCTTTACTAGGGATGTGGGTGGGTGATTGAATACTAGCCTTGTATCTATCTGTGAGGCCCTGGCTTTGAGTCTCAGGACAAGAACAAATAAAGCACGTTTCTGTGCATTAAAATAGAGACAAAATATGTCTCGGTATCTTCACTTTGGAGCCATGTAGGGGACAAGAATGCCCTCTTGTGGGAAGAGAGTAATCACTTATTTAGCAATTGATTTATTGCTTATATGCGATCTTCTAATGAACATATCAACTTTTCAAGTTCCTTCATATAGAAAATCACACAAGGAGAAAATCAGTGATGTTTTTGTGGTGGGTTTTTTTTTTGTTTGTTTGTTTTGGGACCAATCCTGGCAGTGCTCAGAATTTAACTCCTGGCTCTACATAGGAATCACTCAGGACCATATACAGAATGAGGAATGAACAAGGACTTAATCAGTAATTTTGGATTATATTCAAATTTAGGCAGAACAGTGAAGTCCTGAAAATAAGATAAACTTTGTAAAAATCCAAAGCAATTATACTAGCTAGAAAATTAAGATTCCAATTTACAATGTGGCAATAAAATATTTAGGAGTCAAGAAATCATTAAAATGGGAAAATGGGATTAAAGACAGACATAATCTTGGAAATGGGATCATATAACATTACAAAAAGTTAAATTTCCCTCTTTTCATAATTGTGCAATCTCAACAAAAATGATAGTTGGGTAATTTGCGAAATTCAATATGTAGGCTAAGTTAAATGAGGAAATTATATTTCACTGAGGAATAAGGACAGGGGGCTATTCTTATGAAAACATTTCCAGTCCACAGAAACAGATCATGGGGAAACAAGATCAATAAACAACTAGGTCTCTGAAATATATTGAGGTTTTAAAGGTAAAAATTTGGTTTTTCAGAATTTAACTTGACTCTACTGTAAGTGGCACCATAACCTGGCAGGGTAAGTAAAGATTTTTGTCATTAGTGAGCTAGAAGTGTGCATTCCTGTCCATTGTCTCATTGAAGATAGGCTTCATATGAATTCAAGATGAAATTTGTAAGTTCAAAAGTATAAACTATAAATTAAGAAGTTATATTTATTCTTATATAAATTAAGAATTATTTAATAAAGTTCAAAAGTATAAAATACAAAATAATTGATAATACTCAAAAAGTTTAGGGTATTTTCCACGACGTGCATTGTGAGTAGATATTTGTTGGTTCAATTCAAATAAAGTGGTAATATAGAGAATAGTCCTACAGACCAGCAAAGATTTCAGCAACTTTACCAGAGAAAAAAATTTAAAAAATGAAAGCATATAAGAAGGTGCTGAAAAGTGATTGGTAATCAGAGAAAAGTCAAGGAAATGGCAGTTGCCTTATTGACATAAATCAGAGGTTCTCGACAAATAGCTGATTTTGCCTCAAACTTCCCCATTTGATGGATATTTGATGGTGATGGGAGACATGTTTTTAATCACAACTGAAGGAAGAGTATTTTATTGGTGTATAGTGTTTGAGGCCAGGGATGCTGCCAAACATTGTATGCAGAAGCCTCCAGAAAAAGAATGATTTGGATTGCTGATTTTTTGTACCCTGGGGACAGTCAGGTCTGTGTATGGGCCAGAACAGGGAAATATCTGTTCCCTTCACCAAGCACAAATGGGGCCTTCTTTCCAGCCTTCCCTCAGTCTCCTGTGTTCCAGTGCTATCACTGATCATCTGCTCTGTGGGTCCACCCAGGAAGTGGAACGTTCCCTATACCCCAGCCGACTGCCAACCAACTCCCAAAGCAAAAAAAAGATTCCCAGCCCGCTTGCCCTCAGCCCCAAAAGTTTCCATGCCACTGCTGCTGATTTGCTCTGAGGCCCCTTTCCCCCACACTTCTTTCACTGTGAACTATTGCTTGCTACCAGATTCGGTTTCTGAGAAGCCCCCAGCTCAAGTACATTACTTTATATGTGACTGCTGGGGGCCTTTTTTCAGACTCCACAAGACCAAATCACAGGCCGAAGCTGAGCTCCGGATTTTATCCCCCCTCCCACAAGTTCAGAAGACTTAAAGGGGACATGTATATCTCCTATTTTTTTTTTTAATATTAGATGTGTTTCCTTAATAGGTATAATTCTTATTGTCTTGTCTTATGTAGCGGCAGTTTTCCCCATTCCATATTTTTGGATCTATTTAGTAGGAAATTCTAGTAGATAACTTTCTCTAGAGTTCCGAGTACATGTTAGAACCAAGTTATCAAGCTTGTTTAGCCTGCTATTTTATTTTTTGGGTTTTGGGGCCACACCCAGTGATGCTCAGGCTGTGTGCTCTGAAATTGCTCCTGGCTTGGAGGACCATATGGGATGCTAGGGGATCGAATCACAGTTCGTCCTAGGTTAACTGCATGCAAGGCAAATGCCTTACCACTTGCACCACCATTCCAGCCCCAAGCTTGTTATTTTTACCCTCATATGTACCAGTAGTACCATGTGGCATTGTTCCTTTTTGGTATAGTAATGTTAAAATGGGGGGAAATCTTATGTGTGCAAACAAGTTCTTATCTATCTAATAGGGAAAGGAACATATAGATTTTATATTGCAGTGAGGCCTTACACCGTGAACACTTGTCTAGTGACTTGATTAAGGCTTCAGAATATCAGACATTGGCCCCATTCACCCCTGAACTTTGGATTCTCATCTATGGAATCCGCATGGATTTCTATACCAGCACCAGGAATAGGACTTCTACCAGACAAGGCCCTAATGCTGCCCTGACATGGACTTGCTCCAGAGTAGATTCATATGACACTGACAACTTGGTAACAGCCAACAACCTGCTTTCAGGGTAGAATTCTCTGCATTGCCACCTAATGGTGAGATGAAACCAGAAGATGCTCTAGAGTCTAGGTCACCCTGACTTTGACATAGGATCTGCACAAAAACTACAGAAATCTGACTGTGACAGCTTGATTGTGAGGACCACAGAGAAAGACTTTGGGGTTAGACAACTTAGTATTCCTAGAGCCTGCCAGGAAGATTCATGATAAGATCTTCCTGTTTTTATTTTCTATTTTCCCCATATTTTGCTGGTCCTATACAAAAACAACAAAAACACGCATACAAACCCTGCCACATACCACACACTTTTTTTCCTTGCATATTTTTTAATATTTTTTAAATTGGGACTCCTGCCTTTTCCAAAGAACCTTGAGTCACAGATTAGTTTATCGCATATTCCCACATTTTTCTATAAAACTAAGAGGAAAGGAATAAAGAAAGGTAGAGACCAGGGGCCAAGTGGTCTCGGATGCATTGGCAGGGAAATAAGGACAGAACTAAATATCCAAGCCAAAGTAAATGGTAATAGAATAAAGGGACCTAAACTTTAACAATCTAAACTTAAGGAGGACTGTAATACTGGCAGGCTGGCAGGCAGGGTGGTGGTATAGGATGCACTCTGGATCCGTTGGTGGTGTGAGGTTGACTATGGTGATGGGAAGGGCCCTGACTCATTGTATATCTGAAATTCAAATATGAAGGACTCTGTAGATCACAATTGTTTAAAAAATCCTCCCCACAAAAAATAATTTGGTTTAAGTTGTCAATATGTCCAAAGTTGAGAAGTCCTGGGATAGAGAAGCTATGTAGTTATTGTGCCAAGGGTATTATAAAACTTTGTAGTACAGGGTGTTTTATTTTGGGGGGGGGGGAAGGGAGGTTGGCCCACACCTGATAACGTTCAGGGATTATTCCTGGCTGTGCACTCAGGAATTGCTCCTAGTGTTGCATTGGGGACTACAAGATGTTCAAGATTAAACCCAAGTTGACCTCATGCCAAGACAAGACCTCTACCCACTTATTGTACTACTTCTCCAGCCTCTGTAGTACAATTTTTGTACTGAAGTTTTGCAGCAAATTTTTGGTAAATGATTATTCAGACATCCTAAAAGCTCACAGTTTTCTTCCATGGTTATGTAATATATATACATGCGCTATTTATGCGATGTGTAGCATATATAGTATATATAAATATATAACCTAGTATTACATGCACCCTGGAAGAACTGTGGGCTTTCAGGATTTCTGAATAATTGTTTAGAAAAATTTTGCTACAAATATATAAATTGATGTGTATATATATGTATATAATATATATTAGTTTGGGGCTACACCTTATGGCACTCAGGGGTTATTCCTGTAGCCAGAGATTAGTCCTGGTAATAGTGTTCAGGGACCCATAAGGGGTGCCAGGAATTAAACTCTGATTTGATCACATGCAATGCAAGCACCTTAACCTCTGTACTATCTCTTTTGCCCTTTGCAAAATAAAAGCCTATGGGTTGTGAGAGCATCCCAGGCACCAACCTGGCTGGCCCCAAAGGGCAGATGAACAATTATGGCACTGGAACCCACAAGGAGATTGAGGGAAGGACCTCTTCTGACAATTTTTAAAAGAATTGTATAGTAATCTAGTTTAGGCCTCCTTGACTAGAAGATACACCCCCTGGGGGAAGCAGAGAAGTTTGCATTAGATATCACTGAATTCCTTGTGTTTAGCAACATGTTCCAAAATTGTAAATTACAAAGAAAATGTATTTTTATAGTGCTGGGATTAGATGATGGCATGAAATCAGTGAAGGAAGAAATAAAGTGGAAGAAAAGAAATGGAGCTCACACATGGCTTTGCAAGTGCTCAAATGGTTTCCAGGCTTGCATGTGGTTCTTATTTCTGGTCTGTGACACATATATTTCAAGTGTGCTTGGATGTTCCATAAAAACAAACTATAAGTCAAAGCTTCAAAATGGTGGTAGGGTAATCCAAATGGCAAAAGCAAAGATATTGACTCTAAAGTAGCAAATATAAGTATACTCAAGTATAAAGGAAACAACATAAGAATCAAACCAGATTTTCCAAATGAAACAATTCAGGCAAGAAAAGAGTGGAATGACATATTCAAACTACTGAAAGAAACTTTCAACCTAGAGCCCACTACCCAGCATAACTCTCACTTACATGGGAGGGAGGGTTAAAAACATTCCCAGTCAAAAAAAAAAAAAAACAAAAAAA
>PVKC010017306.1:0-20203 GCA_004027635.1 Crocidura indochinensis | reverse complement strand
ACACACACACACACGCACACGCACACGCTCATCAGAGTTCTGTTTTCAGAGTCCAAGGGTTTACTTTCACTCACTATTATTATTTTTTGTTGTTGTTGTTTTTTGGGGCTACACCCATTAGATGCTCAGGAGTTACTCCTGACTAAGTGCTCAGAAATTGCCCCTGGCTTGGGGGGACCGTATGGGACTTCAGGGGATCAAGCCGCGGTCCTTCCTTGGCTAGCGCTTGCAAGGCTACCTCTAGCGCCACCTCACAGCCCCACTCACTATTATTTCCTATCTTACTTTTTAATTTACATACCATGTTTGAGTGGTGAGAATATCTAGTATTTGTCCTTTTTCTAACTTATTTTGCTTAATATTACACACCTGGTTCCTTCTAATTTTAGCATAAAGTAAGATTTCATCTTTTCTTGTGGCTTAATAATATTTCAATGTGCCACTATTTTTTTCCTTTGGGGAGGATCATGCCAAAACACCAAGAAGTAATGCTTTAGGTTTACTCCTAATTTTTGTGTTTAGATGGGGTCACTTTGGGTAATACTTAGGAAACTATGTGAAGTACTGGGGATCAAACATAGGTCAACGGCATTTAAAATAAGTGCCATAATGCTTGTATTGTCTCACTGATCCCACATTTTCTTTACCAATCTGCTATTGGATATTTGAGTTTTTTCAGACCTTGACTATTGTGCATAGTGCTGCAAATAGTGTAGCTATGTATTCTTTGTGGGTGACCAAGCACCCCACATGCAGCTTGGACTTGACTGAATTCTCTTCACCTCATCCACAAGTTTGCATAGCCCCGAGCCAACAGGAAACTCAGCAAAGTAAATTTAGCCTACACAAAGGAATTCAGCGTAACTGAAATTCCCGTTTGCTTTAACTATGGAAAGTTTTTTGCCCTTCTCTCACTCAGTTAGCATTCATATTGTGCTTTTATTAAATTTTGCCTTGTTATAGGTCAAGGTTTAAGTATTTAGTATTTGTAAGGAAATTGTTTGCTTAACCCTTTTTGCTACTCCACCCTTTTTCTAAGCTTGCTCCACCCTTCTTTCTAAATTACTTGCTCCACCCTTCTTTTAAGGATTGCTTATTTCTTCCCCCTTCTTTCCCCTTATCCTTCCCGCCATCTAAATGTGTACGTGCAGGTAGGGAGTTACCCTCATTGATTAATTAAGGAAATTTGTACAATTGTGATTGGATATGTTTTCAACCCTGCTTTGTAACCCCTCCCCTGTTAGCAGGGCATAAAAACCTTGCTCTCCCCGCATTAAATTGGCTTTCGATTAGCAACCGTTATCCTGAGTCCACGCTACTAACTTCTGCAGCTTGATTTTCTAGGTGATCACAAAAGAGCTTGACACTTGTGAATTATTTGCGATCGTTTCCCGTTCCCTGTCCTGGTTGAGAGAAACTGCTGGCCGGAATCCTCTCCCTCATGGGATAGGGGCTGGGGCGATTACAATTCTTCATCTCAAGTTTGTTTTTTCTTACTTAGGTGTCAACCGCTGGATCCAGCTGTGGTTATATTTTTACTTTTTTGAATAGTTTTCATGTTATTTCCCCTAGAGGTTGAGTCAAACGTTGGTTCCCACCAACAGTGAATTAGAGATTCCTTTGCAATGCTTTTTTGACAACACCAAATTTCTCCTGAACTTTTTGATATTGATCATTCTTATGGGCATGATGTGATATTTCATTGTTGCTTTGAGTTGCATTTCTATCATACACAGTGTTGAAAACTGATGGGGTTACTTGCTTTTCTATTTCTGAGGTCTATGAGTATTCTATATAGTAAAGATAAGCACATTATTTTTGGATAAATGAGGGATATTTTCTTCTATTCAATAGGGTGTATTTTAATTTTAGCTGTAGTTTCTTTTCATATTTTAGTTCAAATTTATTTATTTATTTATTTATCGACGGATTTGGGGGTGCAGAGGGATTACTACTGATTCTGCACTCAAAAATCTCCCCTGGCAGGCCGGCAACCATTTGGGATGCTGGGAATAGAACAAGTCCCTCCCAGTTGTCTTCATGCAAGGCAAATGCCCTATTGCTGTGCTATCTCTCTGGTCCCTTATGTGTGTGTGCATGTGCGTGCGTGTGTGTGTGTGTGTGTGTGTGTGTGTGTTTTGCAAAACATTTTTAGATTGAAATAGGCCCATTGTTTATTTGTACATTTGTGTTCTTTGCCAGTGGAGCTGACGCATATAACAAGACACCCTGAAAGAAATCAGTATCATGGAGAATTCTCTCAATGTTTCTCTGGATATATTTTATCTTAATCTTTAAGATTAAGGTCTTTGATAGTTAATTTAATTTAATTTAATTTAATTTTTGGTTTTTGAGTCACACCCAGCAGTGCTCAGGAGTTACTCCTGGCTCCATGCTCAGAAATTGCTCCTGGCAGGCACGGGGGACCTTATGGGGTACCGGGATTCGAACCGATGACCTTTTGCATGTAAGGCAAACGCCTTACCTCCATGGTATCTCCCGGGCCCCAGTTTATTTTATCTTAATTTTCTAATTAAATGAACATGAGATGCACAGTTAAAAGGTTATTGATAGTTGAATTTCAGTCATACAATGCTATTACACCCATCCCTTCATCAGTGTTCATTTCCTTCACCAATTTTCCCAGTTACCCCCCTGTGATCCTATATCACCTCTATCCCTATCCTAATCCATACCTCAGTTGTCTCACACCTCTCTATCCCTCTGACTCTCTCACACACAAGCATACACATGCACACTTACCTTTTAGCCAACATCATTCGCAATACTATTACTGAAGTATCATGCATATCACTTTACTTTCTTTCAATTCCCAGTTCTTGTCCAGAGTGATCATCTTCAGCTATAATTATCATAGTGGCCCCTTCTTTGTCATAACTGCGCTTCCCAATTATCATTTCTATTGTCCTTAGATATTATTCTCATACTAGGGAGGTTTTAATTTTTTTATCTTTCACAGATGAGTACAATCATTTTTCATCTGTTCTGTTCTTTCTGACTCATTTCCCTCGACATGATACTCTCTATGTCTATTCATTATAAACAAATTTTATGATTTCATTTTTTCCTAAGCCCTTAGCAGGAAATCTACTTCTTCCCTCTCTTCTCACCTTGCTCACTTAGGGAAGTTTCTAGGACATTAGGACAGATGAAAGTTTGAAATGAGATCCTCAAAGACACAATACATTCATTAAGCCTCACAAGGCAAACATAACACTGTACCTAACGTCCTTTTGTTCTGCATGTTGTGGGAGATGATCCCTACCAACTGATTTTTTAGGGAGCTGTCGACTCAGGTTGGAGTAAGGAAGTGCTCTTTTATGTAAAGCAAAGTCAGTTCTAAATCTTACCTAAGCTTTTTATGTCTGTCATCTATTCCTCATAGAACAGAATTTCTAGAGGATATGAACAGTGAAGTGAAATAAATTTATTGGGGTGAATAAAGTGAGGCAAACAGAGGGGTAGATTTAGATGTACATTTAAGAAGAATTGGCTTCCCCAGAATGGGGAAAGCAAAGCACAAATCCCAAGCAGGCATGTGAAGGCCATTTAATGAAATGGGAAAATGGGCTCTTAAATATAAATGTATGTATATCAAGAGAGGAGAGGAAGGTAGCATGTGTGCCCCTCTGAAAATTTAGCTTGGACATAGTTTTTTTAACATCTCTCTTCCCCTCTGTCTATTCACATATTCTTTGATCTGAGGTGGGGGTCCTTTCAGGGAATCCAGATACCTCCTTTCAGGAGGTCTCAGGAAGCAATTTTATACCTCATTTGGAACTCTACAGCTCTGGTTTTTTAGGATCCTGAGAAGGTTTTTTTGAGTCAAAGGATTTTATGACTTCTGATTGATTTAGGTTTCAGACAATATTCCCTCAACATGCATTATCTTTCCGCCTGCCACATACATATTGAACAATCCTTAAATCCATGGAATAAATCTCACGTGACTTTATGGGCATTTTGGCATATTGTTGGTATTGACTTGGCTAAGATTTTGTTGAGGATCTTTACATGCACATTTGATTATCAGACATACTAGTTTGTAATTTTATAATTTAGAACATTCTATCTATATTAAGGGTAAGTTTGGTCTCTTAGAAACTAAGGAAAGATAAGATTTTGGACAAGATACTGCAGTGTAAGCTTTTCTACTTTAGATGGCAGTCTTACTTCATTTTAGTATCTTGCTCAGCATTATATACTGAATAGCAAATGTGCTTGCTAAAAAGAATAGTGACACCAATCTGGAAGTAGTCACATAATTGTTATTTATAAAAGATTTATCTTAGGCCAAGACTCAAAAACTTCTTAGTTTTGTGACGTGCCTCTGAGGGAAAAGACAATAGGTGTTCACAAAGGTGTAGTGATGTATCTGATGTTACACTTTGAAAAGATGAAAATATAACCCCATCACTATATTATTGCTATAATCCTCAACCCAGTACATTGACTCTCAATTTCTCAGGGCCACTTAACAGCAAACTACTTCATTTTTGCTGGTAATGATCAGGTACATCTTTCTAATATATCTTTTATCTCTGGGTTCTTTTCCAATATACAGATATCAGTAAAGATAAGGACGAGAAGCATTGATGGTGGGAAAGTTGCACTGGTGAAAGAGGGGGTGTTGGGGCCCGGGAGATAGCATGGAGGTAAGACGTTTGCCTTTCATGCAGAAGGTCATCGGTTCGAATCCCGGTGCCCCATATGGTCCCCCGTGCCTGCCAGGAGCAATTTCTGAGCATGGAGCCAGGAGTAACCCCTGAGCACTGCCGGGTGTGACCCAAAAACCAAAAAAAGAAAGAGGGGGTGTTATTTTGTTACTGAAATCCAACTACAGTCATGTTTTAATCATGGTGTTTAAATAAAGATATTATAAACAATAATCTTTACTTCTCTAAGAACAAGGCTGTGAGATGTTCTAAAAGTTACTCCATATTTTTAAACAATTACCAAAAAGTGGATGAAAGAGATGGGTTGGAAAGATTCTTGTAATTCTTGTAGAGAATCATTTAGAAGCTAGCTCCTGTTTACCAGGTACACTACATTTTCAAATCTTTATTGAACTATAACTTACTTTGCACAGCTTTTCCTGTGTATTCTAGTTCAGAGCTGGGAGTTATACACTTTGTGTTCCTAAATACTTTCACTCATTAACTACAAAAATGTTAGTGAATGGTCATTATATTTGGGTTTACAAAAAATATAGACATGGTTATTGCTTTTCAGAGCTTTGACATAAATCATTCATCATGAAGAAAATTTGAAATGTAACAGATAAAATATTATAAAATATAGGGACTTTTGTTGTGGTTGTTTTGTGTTACTTACATTCACTGCTGCAGGGTACTCCTGCATCTGCCATCAGAAATTACTCCTGGTGATACTTAGGGGATGATATGGAATATTGGAGTCCAAAACTAGGTTGACTGCTTGCAAGGCGTGTGTCTTACACAATGTACTATCTCCAGTCCCAAAGATAGAAACATTTTATACAAAGAATTATAAATAAAAATTTGAAAACAATTGGGTTTAGGAAGACAAAAAAAAAAGGTCTGGAGGTTAGTTAGGAAAGGAAGTAGGCGGAGAATCATGCAGGGAGCAAAATAGTTCAAAGGGACTCAAGAAGGAGGAACATATACACCAGAACTGTCAATCAGAATTTTCGTTACCAGTGAATTGACAGGAGATGGGAGAACTCCTGTAGTCCTTAGACAATACCATGACCTTTGAATTTATCCAAAAATGTTTAGAAAAGGATGTGAATGTTTACAATAAAGAAATGAAAGTAGTCAGATCAAATTTAGTTAGAGTCCTGTTTTTCTTTAAATATGTTTATATTTTTAGCACATACATAGAAATGAATATATGTCTCAGCATAGACAAGTTGATGAGCAAACTCATGCTTTTTAATAGCAAAGTGAAGAATAACAGGGAATAATGTGCTCTCTAGAGCACAGCTGCTCTTTGAATAGCTTTAGGTGCCCAACATGGTCTCCACAGGATGGAGTTCACCTGGGGCTTTCATCTGAATTATATTTATCTTTCCGCCAGGCAATCTGCATCATGCTAGCTCTAGGAGCGACTTGTAATTAGTTTAAATCTATCGTGGTTATATTTTCCATGCCAGTGGTTGGTTCAGTACATACTCATTCGTGACTCAGATCAATTTTCAGAGGCCAAGGGATGGATAAGCAAACTGAATCTTGCTAATAAGACTTAAGGAAAGGCTTTTAGTCGACTCCAAGTGAAATACTTTCACTGCTTCCTACTGGTTGGGAGCCACATTATGTGTAATTGTTGCTGCTTATGCTCTTTCAATAGGGGAGAAAGCCAGCCTAAAGGAATAATGCTACACACAAAAGACAAAGTCAAGTGAGAGGAATTTAGAGAAATGGTGCCAGAGCCCTAATTGCACTTTTTTTCAAACTTCAGAGCTTCTGGGATCTTTCTGTCAGAAGTTAATGCAAACATAAATTTTCAGTTTTATTCAAATATCTTGTTGCATAGAGATGCTGACAACCTATCCTGAAACATGTAGGTATCATTGGTTCCTTGGATAATAGTAAAATGAAGTCTAGTAGAATTGAAATTACTTATTTCTGGTCATGTAGCTAGATTGTGGGACTCTGGGTTCTGAAAAAAGGAGGGATGCCATTTTGTAAAGAATTGCTTATTAGACTTCTCTTGCTCAAGCCTGAATTTCCATTAACATGACCCGGAACTACCTGAGCATACCAGGTAGCTTATCTGAAAAGGACATGTGAGAGCAGTAGGAAGGTACCGTAGACAACAGCCAACCATTTTAAAGATCATCAGAAGTTAGAACTTGTCAAATAAAAATACATGAGTTTTGAGATCACTCCACATGTTTCTAACTGCTTTGGCAGTCGGGTCTGAAGAAGCAGGGTAGTGGTGAAGAAATAATCAACCAAATCAGTCTGGAAAGAATAATGATGATGTCCATGGCTTTTTGCCTTATGTACTCTGCCACTGCTAAGTCAGAAACTCCCCTTTATTTATTAAAAACAATCCCCAATACCAGGAGGGTGCAAGTCAAGAGAAACAAAGGTACTATCCAGTGTAGTTTTACATATCAAAGGAACAGGTTTTAGATAGGAGGAAGTTGGGGGAATACTTTTGTTTGGGTTTGGTAGCTGGGTATCATCTTACAAGAACCGACTCATTCCTTTCCTATATAAACTGGCTTGCGACCTTGGGTGAGGTTCATTTGCTGTGAGATATGACCCTGACCTTTCATTTTGGAGCTGTTGGTAGATGGAGTAAAGTTTTCTTTTGCTTTACTCCAATTGTGTGGTCTTATCCTTTGACTCTGAACCCTAAAATTTGGGGGTTTGTCTGGGATCAAACGAGGGTGACTCAATCAATAAAGCTGCCTAGGTCCTGCAGACATACACTGGGACACTCTCGAGATATGTGAAGGCCTAAAGGGAATGGAATTCTGGAAGGGGACTACGGGAGAGAAACTGGATGCAATTTAACTCCCCAGGGCTGAAGGCTGTGCACTGATGCCCCATTCCTCTCACCAGGAAAGGTGGGTTTGACTGCTGTCACACTATGGATTACATCCACATGGGCTCAGGTTACTTGGTGTCAGTGGGTTTGAGTCCCACTCAAAGGGTGCTAGCACCACTGTCAGGGGTGATATGTGGGTTTGAGTCACACCTGAAACCTGTGGGATTGAGTTCCACTGGGGCTCCCGTTACTCTGTCTCTCTGACCTTGTATTCATTGTGTTGTGTTTTACTCTCTGACTCTGTGTTCATTGTGTTGTGTTTTCTTCTCTGTGTCACTGTTTTGTCTAGTAAGAAAATGGTTCAGAAAATATCGGAGAATGCCACCTTATTGGGGCTGGTGGAGAAACATTTCAATGATTTAAGACCAAGGCTGTTATATTCGGGGATATCGTCCATCAAGGGAGGTTATGGCCACTCTGTCAACTAGAGTGGTCAAAGTTCCAGACTGAATGGTCCCTTGAGGGAATGGCCTCAAAGTCCCAGATTTATTTTACACAGGAGATGGTATTTAATAAACTTCAAGGATAGATACTATGCATCATAGCTTGGAGATATTTAGTGGGAAAGTCACCCCAGTGGTTCTTTCCCCTGCTAACCAAACCATCTCTCTCCCTCTACAACAGGCCAGGAAGACCAAGGTATCTCTCCCCACAGGTGCAGAGGACTATTCTATTCTTTTCTTTGTTGTTGTTGTTGTTGTTGCTTGTTTTGTTTCTGCTTACTCAGAAATTTTACTAGAAAAGTCTTGCTTGGGATAAGAGCTTAGATCAAAACAAGGGCACAGAGATTGTGATTGTATAGCTTGCTATTTTTATCCTTAAGTGCACCAGTAATATAATATGTCATTGTTCCTTTTTTACATGGACATACTAAAATGGGGGAGAGCTTACATATAGAAAGAAGTTTTTGTCTAATAGGGGTAAGAACCCATACATTTTATAATGCAGGGGCACTTTCCATCCTGAACATTTGTCATGGAGATTTGACTTAGAACTCAATTGATAGGACATCGACTGTTCAACTCTGAACTTCAGATCGCAAATTTAAAACTGGCACAGTTCCCTGCACCAGCACTAGGAATCAAAATCCCCACACAGTAGGCCACAATACTATGCTGGCAACCAACTTACCCCAGGGTAGGTTCATATAATACCCTGACAATGAGGAAACAGTAACAACTTGATCTAATTGCCCTACCTCACCATCTAACAGTGAGATGAAATCAGAAAACCCTTTGTACTAGGATGTGCAAAAAACAAAATTTATAATTACAGAAGACTAACTTTGACAACCGCAACTGAGTAGAACTTTTCCTAGAACCATAAAGACCATGGGTTTGACAACTAACATGCCCAGAGCCTGTAGTATGTTATGATAGTATGCTTCATGGTGGAGACACCCTGTATCTCTTTGGTCAATGGAATTTCCTTTCTAATTTCCCCAATATGTACTTTTCTAATGCTAAAAACACTCCCCAAAACAAAAACAAACAAGCAAACAAAAAACTTGCCACATCTTCCCCACCATTTTTCTTTCTATATTCTTTTAATTTTATGTATTTTAAGTAGGGATCTACCTTTTTTTTTTTTTTACAGAACCATAGAACATGAAACCTCTTGTTTTGCCTCATTTTAATATGTCTTCCTACAAATTGAGAAAAGAAAAAAATAGTGGATGGAATGTAGGGGCCAAGTGGTCTCAGGAGCATTGAGTGGAAATAAAAAAAATGGCCAGATATAAATATCCAAACCAGGATCAATGACCATAGAATCAAGAGACTCAAACTATAACAAGCTAAACACAAAATGTACCTGTTACACTAGCAGTCCAATGAGCTAAGAGTGAAGGTATTGAATGCATCCTGAAAACTATGGTGGAGAGAGGTCAACACTGGTGGTGGGAATGGTCCTAATTCACTGTCACTATGTGCCTGAAATACAACTGTGAAAAACTTGAAATTCACATTGGTCTCAATAAAAAAATTTTTTTTGTGGTTTTTGGTCACACCCGGCAATGCTCAGGGGTTACTCCTGGCACCATGCTCAGAAATTGCTCCTAGCGGGCACGGGGGACCATATGGGGCACTGGGATTCGAACCAATGACCTTTTGCATGAAAGGCAAACACCTTACCTCCATGCTATCTCCCGGGCCCCAACAAAATTTTTTTAAAAAATGAAAACAGTTCTAACAGGAGAGGAAGGAAAAGTAGAGAAAGGGGCATACATATAAAAAGAAAACCAAGTGTGAGAAAGTTAAATCTACCATTCTGTTGCCATTCTGGGAAGTTCCCACAGCTCGGGGAAGGGTCTATATGTATACACCCACCACTTTATCTTCTTGGATGTCTTTAAGAGGAATCAGCAGCATAAACCTTTTTCAGAAAATTCATCTGACCTGATTAGGCTTCATGAGTCAGTTTTCATGACTCATCAACCCACTTGGGTTGACATTCAGAACTTACTCATGGCTCTCTTCACCACAGAGCCTAGGGACCACATCCAGTGTGAGGCCTGGAGGGAAACTGGAAAGAGTTGGTTGCCAAGTAACTGAATGGGTCCTGGATGACATGTTCCCCTTGGAGCTATCAGAGTGGGACCACAACACTGATGAAATTAGGGAACATCTACACATTTTTGGAGACTTCTGGATACTGCCTGGAGGGCCATTAATCTGTCTAAACTTATAGTTATTATACAAGGATAGGAAGAGTCTGTGGTGAAATTTCTGGAAAGATTCTTAGAGGACTACAGGATTCTCATCCCCATAGACCCCACAGTCCCAGAAAATCAGTGAGCAGAGAACCTAGCCTTTGCAGGTCAGGCTGACTCTGAGATTTGGAGGAAACTTGAGAAGATAGAAAGGTCTGAAGGGAAAAATTTAGGTGAGTTGATAGTGATAGTGCAAAGGGGTTTTAATAACAGGGATCAACAGAAAGATGATAGGCAAGCTAAAAGATGACCAAGATATTGGCATTACATGAGAACAGCATGGAAGAGAACAAAGTTCAGGGACCAAAATGGATGCCACACAGGAGGTCGGGCCAAGAGTCACTGGTCTTGTACATCAGTGTACTTACTGTAAGAAAAAGGGACATTGGATAACAGAGTGCTCTGAGAAAGAGGCACAACCCTTGACACTCAAATATGAAGAGGCCAAGGCTTAGAAACTCTTTCCTAACTGAAGGTACTCATCCCTGTGAAGGGGTGGCCAATGAAATTTCTGGTCAACACTGAGCAGTCTTCATTTCTAAAGAAGCATGGGGTCAATAATTTGGGAGAAATTATGTGGGTCCAAAGAGCTAATGGAACTGAGATATATGAGTGGACCACCCACCAGATCCTGGATCTGGCAACAGGTCAGGTAATTCAACAGCTTATCAAATTCCTGACATTCCCCTACAATTTATTAGGGAGACACATCCTGCACAAACTCTGGACTAGGACACAGTTCCCAGAATCTGATGTAAAAGTCATCTTTGGAGAGATGTCAATGGCTAAGGTACTCTGGTTAGTGGCTGATGAACATTTAATGTTTGATCTATTTTCCCAAGGAGACCAGAACCTCCTTCATGTCATTCTATAGAGGGAGTTTCCTGAGGTTTGGGCTGAGGGAAGAAACAACCCCTGGTGGTGGTGAAATTCAAGTTCTCCACATCTCTCATCTGGGTAAATAAGTAGCCCATTCTATTGGAGGTGAAGAATTGGATAAGGGAACATGTCAACCATCTCCAGGAGGCAGAGGTAGGTCCCATGCCAATCATCCTGGAACAATCCCTTGCTTTTCATAAAGAAGGTGAAAACACAAGGTGAAAACAAAACAGTGCCAACCAGTGTGGAATGGGCCCGGGAGATTGCATGGAGGTAAGGCGTTTGCCTTTCATGCAAAAGGTCATCAGTTCGAATCCCGGTGCCCCGTGCCTGCCAGGAGCAATTTCTGAGCATGGAGCCAGGAGTAGCCCCTGAGCACTGCCAGGTGTGACCCAAAAACCACAAAAAAAGAAGGTGAAAACAAAACAGTACCAACCAGTGTGGAATCTGCCGGAAGTCAATGAGAGGACTAAGGACATCTATCTGGTAGTCTCTAACCCCTATACCTTGTTTTCTTTGTTGGGGTCAAAAAGGATAACCTATTCCATACTGGGCTTAAAAGATACCTTCTTCTGTACCCCACTGGGTAAATACTCCCAGTTCCTCTTTGCTTTTGAGTGGGTAGATCTTGATGGAGGCAATAGTGGACAGCTAACCTGAATACAATTGCCACAGGGATTCAGGAATGCACAGAAACCTGAATTTGTTCATTTTCTTTATTTTTCAGAGTTGATGAATCACCTATAATAGGGAATATAACTTTAATTAGTCTTAAAATATTAGATTTCCAGTATATATATATATTGGTTTTTGGGCCACACTCGGTGATGCTCAGGAGTTACTCCTGGCTATTTGCTCAGAAGTCGCTCCTGGCACACAGGGGACCATATGGGGAACCGGGGGATCGAATCGCAGTCTGTCCTAGGTTAGCGCAGGCAAGGCAGGCACCTTACCTCCAGCGCCACCGCCCGGCCCCTGATTTCCAGTATATTTTTTCTGTTAGGCAAGTAGAAAGTCATTTAAAGAAAGGACAAATGTAAAAAACAACCTCAACCTCAGTCTTCTGTTTGATGTCAAACTAATATGGAAATGTTGAAGAGTAAAAATCTCTTAAAAGCAAGATTTAAAAACTATTCACATGTTGCCCAATAAAACTAACTACCTTTCCTCTAAGTTTTATATTGTGAATAACCATTTCAATTAAAAACATATAAAATTATGCATTATTTAAAATGTAATTTTTAATTTATGAATTATTATTAGATTCTTTTCAGAGATCTTTTTAGATATATGCTCTTACTTATTTGCTAGCTCAGATTCTTTTGAGTTAAATGTAATAAAGGCTACCAAAATTTATAAATAATATGATATGATTATAGAGTAAATAATAACTTTAATATCACAATTATTAGCACTAATATTTCATCTCTATTTAGTTCCTCCTTTTGTGCCTAAAAGAAATCATGCTAAATATGTTCAACATTTTATATAATATTCATTCTCAAACCCAAATTCTACCTTCTGCTCAATGTCACCACAGTGACACGTATTCTATTCTTGGCAGTTTGTTGTTGTTGTTGTTGTTGTTGCTGTTGTTTTTGTTTTGGGGCCACACGCATTGACATTCAGGGGTTACTCCTGGCTATGTGCTTAGAAATAGCTCCTGGCTTGGGGGACATATGCGACCCTGGGGGATTGAACTGTGGTTCATCCTACGTTAGCATGAGCAAATCAGACTCCTTACCACTTCATGCCACGGCTCCGGCCCCATGTTCTTGGCAGTTCTTAACTGAATTCACTGACATTTACCACTGATGATCATAAAAAGTGCTGTCTCAGTCCGGTGGCTTTCAGAATAGTCAAATTTGTGTGAAGCATTCTATGAAATTGCTCAATATTTATCAAAATTTATTCAAAGTAGAAATAAGATGCAAAGTATTTACAGAATTTGTAGTTTCCTAAAAGGGTTCATTGTCTTATGTATTTGGACATCTGTACCTGATATGCAATCTTTAGGCACATAATCTCTATGATTTTCATTCTAAAGTGGAATTTCCTGTAAAATTTGTCTGTAAAAATTGTCTGTAATATAGAGCTATCTGTCTAGTAGGTTACATGATACTGCAGGGTATCTGCATTGTAATTTATTGCATTGCATTGTATTGTAATTTCTTAATACTTTTGCAGGATTTTTGAAATATTTTGTATAATTGTAGAATGAATGAGTAAATTTAGAAATGAATAATAATATTGGAGTGCTCTAGGATGGAAAGGACATTTAGATAAAATGAACCATTACAGAAGGGAAAAATATCGGACATGCTACTAAGTTACTAGTGCACACAAACTGGATATGACAGTAAACTTCTCTCTTCTTCCCAGGGAAGAAGAAAATTTGCAACTTTTATCTTCTGGATTGGAACTTCAATCTCTTTTTTTTCTAGTAGTTTGCATAAGCAAGATACCAGCAGCTAGTTTGACATTCTGAGTGATTTTCCTAGTTGACTGATATAATGTCACTGTAAAAATCTATAAAAGTCACCTCTATGGGACCGAAGACATGGCACAGCAGTAAGGCGTTTGCCTTGCACGCGGCTGACCTAGGACAGACTATGGTTCAATCCCCCATGTCCCATATGGCCCCCCCAAGCCAGGAGCAATTTCTGAGCACATAACCATGAGTAACCCTGAGTGTCACTGGGTGTGGCCCAACAAAAAAAAGTCACCTCTATGCCATTCTTCACTTACCATCCCATGGTAACTGCAAAAAATTCCCTTAATAGCTTCTATTATTTTTAAGTTATTTTATTAGTCATGAATACATTATCTTCCTCTCACTATTAAAAACACATACACTGGGAAAAGGAGCAATGCACTATGAACTTATATTTTTAAATCTTCATTTAAGCACTATGCACACACTAAGCACTTTGGACTGTGTGAATTTCAAAGGAAAATAAGTAGACTCCTCATTAGTCCCTTATGTTATTAGGCCACTGCTACTTTCTAAATTTCTCTGTAAAGAGGGGAGATAAAAAGAATAGGACTTTGCTAAAATATTTTTATAAAAAAAAAAAAAGGATTCACGTAGAAGAGGAAACCTCAAAGAACTAATGGCGTCACAATCCCCTCACAGTCAATATGAGATAACAACTGGAACTTGCCAGATGTTGATGACTTAGTGGCTGTACTAAGGTGGAGAAAAAGTTATTAAAGCTTTTCTTTTACTTCGACTGAAATAGTTTTTACCTTTGTGTTCTCTGGATTCAGAGTCTCCTTTTATCTTAGTCTCTAACAGCACATTTTTATTTTTGGTTTATTTTGGGGGCCACACCCAGTGATGCTCAGGGGTTACTCCTGGCTATGCACTCAGAAATCACTCCTGGCTTAGGGGACCATATGGGGCATGAGGGGATCGAACCAGGGTTCGTCTTAGATCAGCATGTGCGAGGCAAACAGTCTACTGCTTGTGTCACCACTCCAACCCATCTAACAACACATTTTGACATGTGGTTCCTCAGCTTTGATGTGAACGAGTTGAAGAGCAGTTTCTGAAACATTCACCTATGACATGCAGGATAGCTAATGAAGTGATTAACTAGACTTTTCAGGGCAAGGATGAAAAGCTAGTTTGAGATTTCCTCCATTGTGTCATTGGTTAAGAATATTCACTAACAAAATTGACTGAGTAAATCATTAGTAGACAGTTTTGACCTCACCTTATGAATCTGGGAATTCTTTCTCTATTTAAATTGGTATTAAAGGTTTTTCCTTCTCTTGTTAACTGAATACATTGGTGCATTTGAAGGGTTGGCCTGTTTTCACAATGACACAACAGCTTCAGTTTAAGGTGAAAATGAGAACTGAGACTTTGACATTTCTCCTCACTGTTAGTAACAGCCTTCCATCAGATCATTATTAAATGGACAAGGAAAATGTATTCCAGTATATTACATATTAAACCTTATATAAAATTCATGGGGAATGTGATAAAATAGTAGGTCATTCTGACAGCTCTGATAGACATAGTGTACTGTCAATAGACTTGGCAACTCAAAAATTGTACTTACATGTTATCTTTCAAATAGGATAAAAAGAGAATCCTTCATTTGGTATAAAATCTAGTGTCAGAAGAGGCCAGAGAGATAGCACAGTGGGGCATTTGCCTTGCATATAGCCAACACTGGATGAACTATGTTTTGAATCCTGGCTTCCCATATGATTCCCCCGAGCCAGCCAAGATCAATTTTTGAGTACAGAGCCAGTAGTAACCGCTGAGCACCCCTGGGCCTTACCCAAAAACAAAACAAACAAACAAAAGAAACTAGTGTCAGAAAATAAATTGTGAAGCATAGATATTGTCTTTTGCTATGGAATTAATTTTTTTAGTTATTATTTTCTCTTATTCATTTATTTCTGATGAAAAACATCTGTGACATTGTTTATATCAAATAGTCACTTCTTAATGGTTCTTTGAGATTGATTCATTTAGCAGTCTAAAAATTATATTTGGGGTATTAAAAGGACCAAATGAAAGAAAGGCAAGTGTAATTCAGTAAATTCTCAAGCAAGAATGGGTTTATTTTAGATATCTTTTTTAAAATTTAAAGAAACTACTTTAAGCTTGGAATTTCACTAAAAGTATATAAAGGATGGCCTGAGGCCAAAAAGAAATCAGAGAGATTCATATTCATTTTCCTTACGTTTATATACATGCATAAAATATAAATAACATACAACTGTAACGGAAATGAAATCTTTTCCCTTTAAAGTTTGGAAAAATGCCTTCTTAGAGGAAATATCTCTGCTGATCCTATGTGCATCTCTTTTCTTTGTCATGGCATTTGACTCCCGCCATGCTTCTCAATTCCTGCTCCCTATGTCACCCGGCATTCAACAGGTCTCCAGCTGCAATCAGCGTAGTTTGCCAATTCTAGAGCATTCTCTGTCCTCGTTGGAAATTTCTAAAGGCTTAAACCTTAAATTCAATTTTTACCAATTGCTTTTCTGTTGATCTTGGGACATAAAACTGGGGATTTCAAGTTATCTCCTCTGATCCTATAAGACACTGTTTGTCACGAGTGCTTTATGCTGCAGAGTTGTACAGGCTTTGTAATCCTCTGTTGTTTTTGGAGGAGGAAGGAGTTCATTTAGTACAATCTCTCTCACTGCTGAAAGTCTGATACTGAGGTTTATTTCCATTTCTCCCTTTCAGGTTCCCTAACTGACATCAGCAGTTAAATTGACCCACTTGGTACTATGTAAATAAGATTTCACATAGAAGATCTGAACTATTTAGAATATGTGATTCTTATCTTGAATCCTATGAGAGCTTGTGATTTTTAATCCTTCACATAGAAATATATGCTGAAAAAAACTGTTTGACTCGGAAGCTTTCTATGCAGCAAATATACAGTACTGATAATTGTTGCAGGCTCCTGCAGAATTTACCAGACCATTGATTAATATCAAATCATATCATTTGAAATAGAAATTTTACTTCATTTTCTAATGACACAATTGCTTATATGTAAAAGAATAGATATAATGGAAAGAGAAAAATTCATGCCTATGTGCAAGGTTATTGAGGGATTACTCTGCTTATTGTTCTGATGACCTGATATGTTTAAATTTCTTTATTTTTATTAGAAAATTAAAATATTTATTAAGAGAGATAAATTACCTTTTCAGTAAGTTTCTTTTCTGAACCATGTGATATTATCATTATCTTAGAAGGACATAGGCAGGCAAAATTATTTTCCCAAGCCTTCACAATTACTAAAAGACATACCTAGGATTGCACTATAGGTAGTCAAGCACAAGTGCAGGCCTTAAAGACAACTTCATTTAGCTATGCATCCCATTTGGGGAAACCAGATTTAGCCCCAGATATAGAAGTTCACATAAGATAAGAAAAAAAAGCAAAACAATAAAACATTTTATACATTATAGAATTTTGTTCTCAAAAATATTTATTCACTGTGATGTGATTTATTCACTCTTAATAGTAGAATTCCAAGCATATAATTTTCCAACTCCAAATCCACCACCTAGTTTAGCATTCTTCCCTTAATGTTCCAGGTTTTATCCAACACTGCCTACCTTGCATCCTTCACAAACTTACATTTTTGTTGTGTTTTGTTTCATATTTTGGAACCACAATGGGCAGTATTCAGGTCTTACTTTGGGCTCTTGTCTTAGGGATTTAGGAATTGAAATAAAGATAAATTGAAATAAAGATAACTTCTAGTCAATATAGCTTCCTCAGAGGCATGCCTGTGTACTACATTTGCTACTGTACAACTAAAATGAACAGAAAGATATGCAGGTATAATTACTACACCTGCTTTCATTAACTGTGAAAAACCTAGTCATTTCAATATATCCACGTATATATATTCTTTTTGGGGCAGTCTAGGGAGTCACACCCCATGATACTCATGGGTTACTCCTGACTTTGATCTCAGAAGTTACTCCTGGAAGGCTTGGAGGATCATTTGGGATGCCAGGGATGGAACACGGGTTGAGCACTTGCAAGGCAAAAGTCCTACCTGTGCTATCGTCCTGGCCCTATATATGTTCTTTTTAGTGGAAGAGACAAAGCTTTATTAAACCATAGTTCTTCATTCTATCTTTTAGTGAAATAGAGTTGAGTTGATCAAGGACAAGATTCTCATCCTAGATTTTTATTCCTTCAGGATATAAAAAATTCTCCTATGGACTCAGTAAATGTGTGTTGAATAAATGATTGGAACATTAGATTTGTGGTTCAGTTTTGGTGTCTTCAATGTGAAGACTCTGGGTGCCTAGAGACATCCATGTACATCCCAACTCTTTGAGCCTCTTTCTGTTGGCCTGGACCCCTATGTTCCAGCAGATGGCAGCAAACCTTTTTGTTTGTTCATCCTTCAGAACGAAGGTGTCAGCATTAATTCTATGGCTCACAAGTGTCCTACCCTTTCCACTCGATGCCTTTTGAATGTACTTTGTTAAGAAATCTGCCTCCACAGACCTTATATCCAACATTACCTCTATCACCCCCTTATGGAAATTGTGTTTGGGTAAAAGGAATTAAATCTGAATTAAAACAACCAATCTGTTTTGCCAATAAGTTCTGTGCCAGTAACAATGGTCACCTGGGGAGATGCTGTGTGGGGGGAATAGTCTAGATAAAATCCCCACTGGGAAAGCACTGCTTCTACTGATGGATCATTTACCTTCTCTACCTTTGGGAAGCTTGCCTAGCTGAGAAGGCAAGTGGGAAATATTATAGGATTACCCTTCATTGAGATGACTTAATATTGTTTATGTTTATGATGGCTCAGCATAGTTTTAAATAATAACCATTAAACTAGAAAATGTTCTTAAATATATATACATATATAAATATATGTATATAAAAATATATTCATATAAATATATATGTATATTTATTTTTAAGGTATGAATGGTTTAATGTTTGCAACTAAAACAAACAACTAAGATTGAGAGAGGAATCACAAAAGATGCAGGACTTCAGTAGAGATGTTGGGGTGGAAGGTAAAATTTGAAGCAGAACTTTGGGACTTGAGGAAATTGTTTTATTCATTTCGTCTTCCAAAATTTCCTTATGTTGTAATAAAATAGAGAGAAATGTGCTATGTTTTCAATAGCTTTCAACATTCCCTATGGCACCTCTTTCCTTTTCTCAGACACCCAGTGTCTACTAACACCATATGTCTGAAGAAGTATGCTTTCTAATGGTGAAAATCTGAATGTCAATGAGAGCAAGGTTATGGTAAGGCTAATTAGACAATGCACAGAATTTCTTGGTACGATAGTTGATATTGGATGTGGGTCCCTTGTGGATGGGGGTAGTTGGTGGGGTTTGTGGGTGGGTGGATGTGAGTGTGGGTGTGTTGGGTGCTGAATTAGGATGGAGTTCTATTTTGGCAATAACTTGAGATAGCTCTAGGACCTTAACTAAGTTAGTTACCCATGAAAAGAGGTATGGTTCTAGACAGTGGTATAGTATTGCGATTAAGGCGGTCCACTCTGAAGATAGAAATAATAACTTGAATTTAGACTCTGCCACTTATTATTTGTATGAATCCAAAGAAGTATCTTCTCACTGTTTTAATTTATAAAAATGTGGTTGATAATAGCCATTGTCTTACAGATCATCGTTTTTACATATGGCAAATAGAGAGTGAATTATATTTATTTTTATTTACAATTGCTACTATTAATTTGAATTAACACAAATAAATGAATGGTAGAATTATTAATTTTGCATGCATGAAATAAAAACATTCCTATATATTTTAATTTTTATGGGAGCATATAATTCTTTCCTGCATGAAAGAAGCCCAGTTTTGATTCCTTTTACTGGAGCATATAATTCTTAATTATGCCCATAATTAATAAGTAAATTCAGAAGAAAATTTAACTCATGGAATCAAAATTTGGACATTACTATCACTTCTGCCAATAACTACTTAGTTCACTAAGTTCCTGAATTTTTTCCAGGCTTTTTATATTTTTATCTGCATAGAAGACAAAGGTCTGGTAGTTCTGTACTTTTTGTTGCTAACAGACCACAGTTCCCAGGAGCTATCTCGAGAGAATAATGAGGTGCTTTGCCCCTTATATTGATAGCTGGAGATTCATTATAATGTGACTTTAATTGACTTGACTCTCAGTAAATTTGGTTTGAGGATTGTCTCTCTGATCTCAGCCATGGGTTCTAGGAGTACAAAGACGAGCACTTGTAAAAGCAGGTTTCAGGTATGTCATAATTGCCATCCAAAGGGACGGAAAGATGAAAGTGTGGTGAACTGATGTTGAAATGCCTTCTGATGAAACTACCAAGGCATGGAAAGAAGAATGTCATTCTTGTCATTCTTGAGGACTAAGAAATCATTTACCAGTATGATCAGTACCTGCTAATTACTATCAAATCTTTTAGTAATTTACTAATCTATAAAAGTGGGTGTTTTTAAAAAATATTGCAGGATTCTGAATTGGCATAAAAACATCAGATCCAAGTCTTAGCCATTTAGAAATCTTAAAAAA